>APFE030397350.1:0-12686 GCA_000404065.3 Pinus taeda | reverse complement strand
CCTCTATCATTATTTCCTTCAAAATGTTGAAGGCGACTAACATTGTGAGGCACAACTGTATTGTTTCAAGTGCCTTTCTAAAGAGAAGGTTCCATCCTTCATCTGTCATACCCATCCTCATATTTGTTTTTCTGCCCAACGGTAGGTACATATCTTTCTAATGCAGGTAATCTTCCATCTGCATCTTCCACGGTGAGAAGTTTTGGTGTTAAATTTCTCAAGCCTAAACTTACCATCTTCTGCCATTGCTCCCAGTCGAATGAGGAACCCTTCTTTCATGCGAGTTTATCAGCCAAACAGACCTTCGGCTCTGATACCAGTTGTTAAAAAATTATATATTACGGAGCAATGGAACACATAAAATATTGTTGAAATATAAACACAAAAAACACATAAAACAAGAGAGACATAGATATACATGGTTCACCTAGTTTGGGCTACATCCACCCCAAACAGCCAGTCCTTCCTTTCTATTATCCAGCAAAATGAAGAGACACAACCTACAGTAGATTCGTTGTAATAGCCTCTGTTTTCTCTCACTGTCTCACCTCTTTGTTTCTCACTCAGAGAATACACATCTATTACACAACCTCAATACAATGCCCTCATACAAAGAGAGTGGTTTCCTTCTAGGGAAAAAAACCCTAAACTAAACATAAGTTCTACCGTGAGATCATCCGCCTAATGACCGACCGAGATTGACTAGAAATTACTATACCTTTATAAGGCAATTTTACATTTGTTTTTAGCTTCGGGGGCAGTGCCGTCGGGGGACCACTAGCCCCTTGACTCCCCAACCGGGGGGGATTGGCCCCCTCGAACCCCCGCGGTGGGGACAAGTCCCCCCCGCACCCCCCACGTGGAGGGTTGTAAAACTTCCTCGGGTATACATCCGGCTGAAGCAAAGACCTCTGAACAATCATGCTCCACACCCAACAGGGTATTCATTAATAGATTTTAATTCCATAAAGAAGAAGTCTGATGAAACTATGGCCAAATTTGTCAGAAGATTTAACAAACTGCACAATAGACTCCAAGTGGAGATTAAGCCTTCTCCTGCTGGTGCAAAAATAACTTTTACAGGGGATTTTAAATTCACATCAAGGGAAAGAAAATCTCCAACCCTTGATCAAATCCAAACAAATGCATTAGAGATAGAAGCAAATTTGGTGGCTATAGGAAAAGCACCAGAGACACAACATACCCAAGACAAGGGAAAGGGAAAGATAAAATCCTCTCAAGGTCAAGCATTGGAGGATATGTTTAAAACTTTGTCAGATAAGTTAAATAAATTGGAGCTAGAAAATAAGAATTTGTATAAGCAAACACATTATAATAATAAATTTAATCCCAAATACAAAATGCAACCTTTTCAAATCTTGCAAAGGGAAAGAAAAGATAAAAATCAGATTCAAGCACCATTATATATAGAAGCAGACCCTGGTGAAGAATAACCTGAAGATCAAATTTCTACGTTATATGCAGTAGATGAAGATGAACTTGGTATTAAAGGAGAAGAATATGTATATGATGAAACAGATGGCATTCATGATGAAAATGAAATTCATGAGTATTGGAAACAATTTTCTGATCTTATGCAGGCCGAACTACATAAGAAGTATCACCTGAGATTGAGGAAAAGATCAAGAAATCAAGAAAATGAAAGTGAGCAGCAAGTTTCAAATTCCTCACCAAAGGTGACTCAACAAAATCTCAGCTTGCAAAACAAGTAAATAAAGGAAAGGAGCAACAAAATGAAAATGGCAAGACATAGATACTTCAAGGTGAGTCTTCTCAAGATCAAACTAAAAAAATTCCTTTGGAGAAACTTATTTCAATTCCTCAAGTAATTCGAGTCATGAAGAAAGGTGAAGATGAGCACGAAAGGACTGTTAAATAGGGTCACTTGTTTAGTCTTAATAAGGAGTTGGAAAAGGTAAGAATACAAGTTCCCCTTACAGAGTTGGTAAAAACACCTATTTATCAAAAGGAGATTGTTGAGTTTATTAATTTAAAAGAAAATGAGAGTATAAATGACACTATAAATCTGCAAGAGGATAAACCAGTAGTTGTTTTTGGTCCACATGTAGAGGAAGTATATTCTTCAATACCTCCTTTTTATATTTCCTTATTGGTTCATGATTTCCTCCTACATAATTATATGTTTGATTCGAGAGCTTCACATAATCTTATGCCTTTGTCAATGATGAAGCAACTAAATCTACAAGTGACCAAACCTTATAGGGATTTGTATTCTTTGATTCGAACAAAGTTAAGTGTGTGGGGGTTATTAAGGATCTGGCAGTGTCAGTAGCCCAAATTCCAGCTAGAAGCTTGGTCATGGATGTTGTAGTAGCAGATATCCCTGCTAGATTTGGAATGCTTCTATCTAGGTCCTAGGGGGCTAAATTGGGAGGTGTTTTGAAGCTAGATTTTACATATGCTATTATACCGATTTTTGGAGGGGAGGATAGGAGATTGTACAAAGAAACTAGGTTTGTAAAAACAATTACGAAAAATGGAGGATGTAATTCACCTGTATATAGTCAGGAGAAGGATAAATTTTCTTGTTTCACACTGCATGATAATGTAGAGCTGGCTAAAGATAATAAGAAGCAACTTGCTTCAGCCAATGTAATTACAGAGCTGCAAACTGAAGAAGTGTGGAAATGTTTCTTTGATGGAGCTTATTCCAAGCAAGGAACAGGTGCTGGTTTTCTTCTAATTTCACCTGGAGGTAATATGTTCGCTTTTTATTTTAAATTAGATTTTGAGGCAAAAAACAATGTCGCAGAATATGAGTACTTGATTATTGCTCTACAAACAACTAAACAGATGGGAGTTAAGTCAATTTCTGCTTTTGGAGATTTGGAGTTGATTGTTAAGCAAATAAAAGATCACTACCAAACAAAGCATCCTAGGCTCAGGGCATATAAAAATGAGGTATGGGAATTGATTGAGAACTTTTTTGAGGCTTTTAACATTCAATTCATTCCAGGAGATGAGAATAGATTAGTAGATTCACTAGCTATGGCTTCTAGTGCTTTCAAGCCTCCTATTAATCCAAGACTAAGATATGAGGTAGAAATGGGACATAGACCTTCTGTTCCTGATAATGTTAAGAACTAGCAAGTTTTTGAGGATGAACAGCAGATTAAGGAGTTTTTGACTATGGTTGAAGATTTCCAGGGCACATAAATTGATCAGGGTGAAGAAGAGACAACAGAAATTGTAGAAGTCAGTGGTTTAAAGATTTAATAGAAAATCGAAAGATTTTTCAATTGAGAGATAAAATTCTGCGAAGGGACTTGTTCCTCTTGAAAGGATTTTTAATTCCAATGATGTGGTTGTGGACTTAGGGAAAATTTCATAGGATGAACATATTCAGGATCACAACATTGGAACTGAGGAGAATCCCAGGTTAGTCAAATAATATGGTGGAGTTTCACCTAATTTTCAAGAAAGATATTTTAAACTTTTCAAGAATTCTGTTGATGTCTTTGCATGGTCCTATGAAGATCTCAAAAGTTGTGATGTAAATATTATTCAGCATAAGATTCCTTTGAAGGAGGGAATTAAACCCTACAAACAGAAGCTTAGACAGATAAATCCTCTGCTTCTACCATTAATTGAAAAGGAGGTCAAGAAGTTGCTTGATGCCAAAATAATAATCCCACTCAAGTGTTCTGATTGGCTGGCTAATTTAGTACCTATGAGAAAGAAAAATCGAGATATAAGGTTATGTGTGGACTTCAGAAATCTCAACAGGGCTTCTTTGAAAGATAACTATCCATTGCCTAAGATGGATCATGTGCTACAAAAGGTAACAGGATCTTTTAGAATGGCAATGCTAGATCGATTTTCTGGTGATAACCAGGTGGCTATGGACAAGGAAGATCAGAAGAAAACATCGTTCACAACTCCATGGGGAACATTTATGTATGCTAGAATGCCTTTCGGAATGATGAATGCAGGTGCTACATTTGAAAGTGCTATGGACATTGATTTTGTTGGAGATACTTTTGTAGTAATATATTTGGATGATGTTACTATTTTCTCAAAGTCAGATGAAGAACATTTGGACCATTTGGAAAATACTTTTGATAAATGTAGAACATTTGGACTTTCCTTAAATCCCAAGAAATCCATTTTTTCTCTGGAGGAAGGAAACTATTAGGACACATTATTTCTAGAGATGGAGTGAAGATAGATCTAGCTAGAGTACAAGATTTCAAAAAAATACCATTTCCTAGGTGATCCAAATTGGATCCCAAAACACTCTCTAAGTTTTCATGAACTCTTCAAAAATTATGCCAAAGGCTACAAATCTTGTGAAAATCAAGCTTATCGGAGGTATCCTCGTAACAGTTGCAATTGGTGATCAACGTGGAGCAATGAGGATCGTTGTTCAAGCGCGTAGATCGTCGGTCCATGGTAATGTGCGCTATCACAAATTAGCAAATCTAGAGGTCATTTCAAGAAACAAGGTTCGTTTCCAATATGTGATTAGCGATTGTAGGGAAAACCCCTCAAAGAAGGAAAGGCTGCAAGCACCCGGACTCAAAAAATCAAAAAATGCAATGGATATCATTCCAATTTTGCAAAAGCGGGGTCCCACAAAAACCAACAGGATATTAGAAGGGCTTTGAGCGGTAAGTGGTTTCAATGGAGTCCTGCCCGATGCCATAGAATGGTTGCCACGCATCCAACAGAAGAGAGAGAAAGTCGCTCATATTGGATGGGTAAACATCATTTTACTTATCCGCCCGATATGGACGATGACCGTTGGATTTGGAGGCTCCAGATCAATGGTGGAGACACATTCCAATGGATGACCGGATTTGACGAGGTTAACAAGCAAAGTTGTAGAGGATTTGAAGTATGATATGGATGATGCATTGTCAGAAGGTCGTGTTTGCATGAATTCTTGGATTTAACGATAAAAACGGTCATTTCAAGTATGTCCAAGAGAACTGACACTCATCCATTATGAAATAGGTGGCCACCTCCCTGTGAGACATTATACAGTGATTGATGATACAGGACAAAGGAATTCAAATGGAAAGGAGGTAGGGAAACGAACAGTCAAGAAGCAAATGGACTTTTAATCCACAAACTAACAGAGAGAGCAGAGGGGGGCAAAAAGCTGAGAGCAGTAGGCAGTAAGCCGAAAACAGAGAGGAGAAGCGGAGTTGACCTGCAGAAGCAAAGGCAGCATCGAGCCAGAGTCAAGATAGAGATAGAGAGAGTCAGAGTGTGTGTGCTCCAGAGAAGGCTGGAGAGGTTCAAGTGAACTCCTCTGTATATGCTCGTCATGTATTGGGTCATAGATTGGACTCATACTATTGTGACCAATAGAGATCAAGATTTAGTAAGGAGAGTCTTTTTACTCCAAAGACTTGGGGGATCCAAGTACAATGTTGCTAATTTGTATCTATTGAGTGAGACTCACATTGAGCTCACTTTTGTAAAACCTCTGCTTTGAAAACATAATAGAGTGGCCACCACTAAAGGCTGGACTAGGAGACGTAGCCCAGGAGTATTGGGTGAACTCCTTATTAAACTTGTTGTGTTTATATGTGTTTCCTATTATGTTTTCTTTAACTGCTTCATTTCCTTTGTATTTCGGAATCTTATCGATTCGTTGCATAAAATAACATAGGAACATCCATGCACATAAGTCTGTAATACATTATTGTTTATCTTAGATCAATTTCAAATCAAGTGGTATTAGAGCTCTAGGTTGCTAAGGTTAGACAAGCTTGTGTTGGATTTTGTTGTTGAATGCCAACTAGGACAAAGCTGAAATTAGGAGAAGGAGAATTGGTTGAAGCTAACCCAGAAATTGGAAGAGTCTATCGTAAGAGGAAAATGGCAGAAGAACGTCCCTTGGAATCAAACCCCGAGTTCATGGATAGTTTCATGACCATGAGAGCCATGGTAGAGGAAATGTATAGAGAATTTAAGAAAGTTAGAGATGAAGATTCATCAAACTCCAAACAAGATAAAGGAGTAGAAGAATCTCTCCTCAATGACCATTCTAAAGGCAAAGGGAAAGAAGAAAAGCTTCCCACACCTCCTAATAGCCCTGAAAATAAAAGGAAAACATCTTTGATTAAATTAGATGTTAAATTTGATTTGCCGATATATGATGGAGGATTGAATGCAGAGAAGCTGGATAATTGGATTAGACATATTGATGTATATTGCAGGGTACTGAGCATTGATACAGACAAAAGTAAGATTCAGCTGGCCAGCCTATGCCTTGGAGGCACTGCCTTGGTATGGTGGGAAGGCAGGACACAAGCTGACATGAAGAAGCATGGTAAAATCCTTTTTGTCTGGAGTGAATTTTTTTTTGCAATTAAAAAACAATTTTATCCCCTAGCTTATATGCAGTAAGCTATGATGAGTTGGCAAACTCTTCGATAATTAAAAGGGAAAAGTGTACAAGGCTACACTGAAGAATTTAGAAAAAGAGCTTTGATTCTAGGAATTTCTTTAGGCTCACCTAAAACTTTGCTGAAGTATATAGGTGGTCTACACAGCTATTTAAATCACACCATTCTCATGTTTAATCCCACTAGCATAGATGAGGTATCTATTCAGGCTACATATCTAGAGGCTAGAGGCAAGAATGTGAACCCAAAACTTGGGGGATCATCAAAACCCACTACAAGCAAGAACAAGGAAAAGAGAAATAAAAAATGGAAGGAGAGGAAGACAAATGTTGTACAAAAGACCAAACCCTCATGCACTCACTACAAGAAGGATGGTCATGATGATGAACACTGCTAGATTCTACATCCGGAGCTAAGACCCAGAAGTTCGATGGCAAAAAGAAGAAGATTGCTGCAGCTATTCAAAAAGATTTGGGGTCACACTCAGGGGATGAAACAACAATCATAGCTACAGGTATAAAAGTTAAAAACTCTGAAGCATCTATTAATAATTTTGCACAAACTACTGATAATGAAGAAGATGAGAGGAAAAGACATGAGATTTTTCATATTAGAGTTATTTCCAAGCATCAAAAGATTGATACTTTGTTTGATAGTGGCTCACAAGTAAACTTAATTTTTGAAGAAATTGTAAAGAAGTTGGGATTAATAACAACACCTCACAAGAAGCCATATCCATTGGGTTGGTTATGTGATAAAGCAAAGCTACAAGTGACTAGACAATGTAAACTTAGGTTTTCTTTTGGGTCAACATTTGTAGATGAGGTTGAGATAGATATAGTTCCTTTGGATATCTATGGAGTTGTTTCAGGATGTCCTTACCTGTATGATAGAAAATCCATTTTATATAGAGCTAAAAACAAGTATCAACTCATTAAAGATGCAATCAAATATATTGTAAGAGCTCATAAACTCAAGAATAATTATACTCTCATAAACTCAGGGCAGATGAAAAGAATTGTAAATTCGTGCAAACAATTTTTACTGATGGTTGTAAAGGAAAAGAAAATTGATAAAACCAATGTATTTGAAGGCTGTAATGCTAAACAACAAGCTAATTTAGAAAAATTTGTTTCAGAATATGATATACTATTTCAAGAACCTAAAAGTTTTCCACCCAAAAAGGAAATAGTACATGATATTAATTTGTAGCAAGATGCTCCATTTCCTAACATCGGAATGTATAGGTTGTCCACTTTAGAGAATGTAGAAATCAAGAAGCAAGTATAGGAGCTGCTCGAGAAATGGTTCATAAGACCTATCACATCACCATGTGGGTCTCCATTGTCTTGGTGAGAAAGAAAGATGGGTCATGGAGAATGTGCATTGATTACCGAGCACTGAATAAGATAAGGATCAAAAAGCATTATCCCCTTCCTCGCATAGATGATCTACTAGATAAGTTGAAAGAAGTTGTTTATTTTTCCAAGTTGGACTTGCATAGTGGCTACCATCAAGTCAGAGTTGTAGAGCAAGATGCATGGAAGACTGCTTTCAAAACAAAGCACGGATTGTATGAGTGGCTAGTTATGCCTTTTGGCTTGACTAATGCTCCTACTATTTTCATGAGAGTAATGAATGATGTACTGAGGCCTTTTATTGATGATTTTGTCATTGTATATTTAGATGACATTCTTATATTTAGTAAAACATGGGAAGAACATTTGAAGCATGTAAAGGAGACTCTAGATGTTTTGACAAGAGAAAATCTCTATGTTAAGCTCTCAAAATGTGAATTTGGAAAAACACCTTTGAATTATTTGGGTCATATTGTAGGGGGTGGTGAATTGAAGATAGGTCCCTCGAAGGCTATAGTCATTGTAAACTAGCCTAAACCCAAATCTATTACAAAAGTTAGAAGCTTCCTAGGAGCCGCACAATATTGGAGAAAGTTTATTGCTAACTTTTCCTTGATTGCAGCTCCCTTACATGCTTTAACAGGATTGGACAAGGTGTTTTAGTGGGGAGGCAAACAACAAAAAGCCTTTGACACCTTAAATGAAAATGTTAGTACAACACTAGTAATAGCACTACCTGATCTTCAAAGACCCTTTAAGATTGAAAAGGATGCCAGTGACTATGCCATGGGAGCAGTGTTGATGTAGCATGGTAAACGCATATGTTATCATTCAGAGACATTTAATTTTGCAGTAGTTTATTAATTCACATATGATAAAAAATTGTATGCATTAGTACAGAGTGTGAAAAAGTGGAAACATTATCTAATGGGAAAAGAGATAATTATACATCCTGATCATCAACCACTTCACTATTTACATTCACAAACTAAGTTGCAACAATCAAGACACTATAGGTGGATGGGTTTTCTACAACAATTTCATCTTATCATCAGATATAAAAAGGGCATACATAATAAACTTAGAGATATGTTGTCGAGACCAATCATAAATGCATCTACTATACTTAAGCATAACTCATTATTGCATGAAAGCTACATTTAACAGTATGGTCAAGATATAGATTTTAAAGATGTATATGCAACTTTAAGTCATGGAAAACAAGTAGAAGAATTAGATTATCATGTTAAGGACTGACTCTTGTATCATTTTGGAAAGTTATGCATTCCTCAAATTGAAAGAGTAAAGATAATTCGAGAAGCACACACTTCTCTAATATGAGGCCTCTTTGGTGTAAGTAAAGCAGTTGCACAGTTACAAAGATTTTGGTATTCAGCCAAAAATGAGTGAAACAGTTTCTAGATATGTATGAGTGAAACTGATAGGAGTGGTACATTTTTTACCATACAATACCTTAAAAGGGATCATCTTCAATGATTCCTAATGCCACTTATTTTATGCAAAATCCACTAATGGGAGAAAATATTCCTACCTCTTTGGCTATTGCATGACTTACGTTCTTAGCATATTCTCCAAAATTTGTTTTACTCTTTTAGGTTTGCCATTTGTTTGGGGATGATATGAAGTACTAAAATTTATATGGGTTCCAAAACTAGCAAATAATTGCTTCCAAAAATTAGAAGTGAGCATTGTATCATGATCTAAGACAATCATCATAGGTACACCATAAATTTGAATTTTCCTTCATGGATATTTGAACTATATCTATGGCTTTACAAGTGGAGTTGAAAAAAATAAAATGACCTTCCTTACTCAATTTTTCCACTACCACCATAAAAGTGTGATGTTCTTTTCACTATTTTTGGTAATCTTATAAGAAAATCCATAAATATAACTTCTAACTCAAATTTTGGAATAGGGATTAGTTGCATTAATCCTGCTAGTTCCTACATCCTACTTTAACTTGTTGGCACACTAGACATTGGGCAATGTAGTCAGAACCTTCCTTTTTCACACTTAGAAAATAATACATTTTCTTTATGCATGTTCTCATCTTCTAATAACTGAAATGACCAAAGTATGGTCATTTTTGAAACTCATCCATGATGAGTTTCTTTAAACCAACTACATGAGACACATACTTTTTTGTCTTGAAGGATAACATACCATCATTAGTGGGCTTGTATTTTTGGCTTATTGGTTAAACACATGAATGTGGACGGTGCATTCAGAAAGCCAAACTGAACCACTACAAACTCATAGTGGCCATACCTCATCGTGAAGGTTGTTATCGGAATATCTTCATTTTTAATCTAAACTTCATGGTATCCAAACCTGAAATATATTTTGGAGAACACTACAACTGCTTTTAGCTAGTCAAATAAGTCATAAACATTGAAAGCCTGTATTTTTTGGTCATTGTAGATTTATTTAGTTATAGATATTCAATACACAACCATAATGAGTAATCCTTCTTCGAGACAAATAGTGTTGAGGATAATGAGTGCAATATCTTGGGTCAAGTGTATCCTATATCCTATATCTGTTGCCTCAGTTCAGACTGGGGAATTGCATGTCTAATATCGAAGGGTTGGTGGGTGAATGGGCTGTCGGCTTCATCGTGCTTCGCATCCCAAATATTCTCCAATGTCCTACGGTTGTAAACTTTCTGAGCAGAGTCTTCAGTAAGCGGTAAATGAACTGGATCATAAGCAAATCCTCTTAACACTGCTTCAACATACTCTTCTGGAAATTCGCTATTACTTTCAGAATCCATTACGAAGTTCGCAGTATCCATTCTATTGATCGAATGTGAAATCTTTGCTGGGTGTATTTTACTTTTGACTTTCACTTATATACGACGTTGTACAATGTTGCTGTGTGGCCTCTTTTCGAGGAGTCGGCTACCACAAGCGATCACTTGATAGACACTCAAGTGAATAAAAACCAATAATTTTCAAAAATCACCTTTATAGGTTTACCAAAAGAGCAAGACAACCACTTCTCATTTTTAGTAGGGTTATTAAAAAAGGCATAATTTTTATTAATTCGGAGATGTAATTGAGATTACCGTAATGTTGTTATTCAAATTATTATAGGTTTAAAAATTAGAGTATAACTCAACATTTTGATTAAAAAACAAGTTTATAATTTACATTTTATAAAAGGATAATTATAAGCCAATTTAAGAGTGATTAAACTAGGTATGTCTAATTTTCATTTATTTTTTACAAAAGGGTAATCATAAACAAATTTAAGAGTGATTAAAGGAGGTATACATAAATTTGTATTGAGAGAAAAATCTATTATATATATAATTTTCAAACTTGTGAGAGAAGAGTGATATCTTCCAATGGATACTTATTCTAAGACTATGATATGGTTTTCATTCTAAAGTTTAGTATATTGGTAAATGGGCTCCTCATCTAGAACTTGATTTGAGACCAAATTATAGGGCTAAAGCCTAAAGGTAATGCTTATGTAGTTCATAGGTTGTACATGGGGCCCTAGACCATAAAAATAGGTTCTTTAATTGGATTTAATATAATACAATCTTTATTATGAGGCTTGACACCTTAGGGAAAGGGTATTATTTCCCAAAACATGTTTTATAGACAAACTATATTGGTTAGTTCCATTAATAAACTACCTTGATTGCAACTATGTCAAGACCCCCTCTTCCAAAATGTGTTTTGGATTGGAAAGGAGTTGTTGTGAAAGACTCATCCATGAATGGGGACATATACCATGAGACAAGGCATCTATATGAAACCTCTACCATGGGAGTAGGATACATGCATTTAATTAAGGTCTAATATAGAGAAAAAAAGAGTCTCATTTCCCAATAAATATTATGCGGATAGAATCTCATGCCTTAAGTACTACACTATTAATATAACATTGTTTTGGGTTGACAACAATGGACTCACAAGCTACAAGCTACTTCTATGGCTATGTCTATGTGTACAACTCAATATCTACAAAATTGTTATCCTTATGCTTTGACCTTAAACAATGTTTCCACATAGGAGAACTTGCCTTGGACCTATACCACAAGATCAAACTTCTACAAGGAACCCTTTATCACATGAGTAAGATATGTGCATGGAATTGAGTTTGTTTTATTTGTTGAGCAATTGTGATCTTTTCATTTTGTTTTGCTTGCTTTTCAAGGAAATTTGTTTTTAAAATTTGTGCCCTCTTCATTATCAAGTTGGCTTATTGACTCTATTAAGAAGCACATTTTCTTATAGTATGAGTGTTTTTATGATCTTGTATTGTCATTTAGATTTGCATTATGATAGTTTTCATCATAGTAATTCTTAATCTTTTTAGATTTTTAGTGTGTAGTGTTTTAGAAAAGAAAAGAAAAATATTATGCTTATATAAGTTTTTCGTAGAACCCAAGTAGAAATCCCTCTTCATCAAAAGAAAATAACTGCATGCATATAGTTAAGTTTCTATTGTTTTTTTTTTTTACCTCTAAAATCAAGTGATCTAATAAAAAGAACTAGAGATTTTCTATTTTTTCATTAACGAACACCAACAAGTTTAGGTTCATTAGGACCTTGGAATAGGTGAGTGGAGAGTTAACTCTCCAAGGCCACTCAAATTATCAAACATAGAAGTTTAATAACGAGCGAAAGCCAATATTGTTGGAAATACCGGGAAAGCTCTATGACTGGGAGTTAAGCATGAGGGAGAGTGATGACAAGGAAGAGAGATACCCCCTCTCCTACTTGTTGGATCCCACTAACCCAACTTTTGATATTCGTTGGTGCCCATAGTTGCCTTTCCTAGGGATCACATAGGTGGCTACAGAGGGGAATCTCGTGGCACCTAGGGTAGACATTACATCACATTGATGAGTACTTCTAGAGGGTACCCTTGTGAAGCTTGGTCGCTT
>APFE030397349.1:0-14519 GCA_000404065.3 Pinus taeda | reverse complement strand
GCAGCTGAGGAAAGAGGACTGTGAAACCTCTTTATTTCATCATGGTCTGATTAAGTTGCTGGTTTTAGATAGCCTCCAAAAGATAGGCAGAGACTGGAATTCTTTTATCTTCATGGCTGGATTCCAAAGTAAGACTGGTCTTACTCGACAACCAGCTAGAGAGTTTACCATAGCTGAGCTTCAAAGGGAAGCAAGAGCCAAAAAGCAAACCAAGCCACAGCTACCAAAACCAGTGAAGCCACTAATCATTCAGGAACAACCTCAGCAATCAACAAAGGAGAGGACTCAGGGTAAGAAGACTGTACCTGAAGCAAGAAAATTTGAAGCAGTCTCAAGGGTAAGGACAAGAAGCCAAATTAATAAAGAAAAAGGTAAAGCTATAGCTGTTGAAGAAAGCCCTGTGTCTAAGGCAAGCCTGAATGATTTATTACAGGCTATTGAATTAGAGCAGTCCAAACCAATTCAAATTGATTTGACACAATCACCACAGGAAAATGTTAAGAAAACCAAGGCCTCAAAAAGGCTTAAGTTTGATGAGCCAGCCCAGGAACTTATTTTTAAACCTAGAAGACCTATGACTAGAAATTTCCAGCAGGTACAGGAAGCACTGCCCAGAACAGAGGAAACAGGGGAAAGAACACGACCTCAGCAAAAGAGCAGCATAAATAAAGCAGCCATCACATCTCAAGGAGATTATGTGGCAGCCATGAAAAGCCAAATAGAAGCAGCTGAAGAAGAGATTAACCGACTAAAGAAAGCCGTTGAAGACCTGAAGGCAAAGCTAAGCCGGTTACCTAATAAATGAATTTTCTTTTCAAGAAAGGTTATTTTCCAATTTTTTGTCAATTTTACTTAGGCTTATGGTTTTGAAGACATGTAAATCCCTGTTACACATATGAAAAATCAAAGGGAGTTTTGGAAATCAGAATTTTGGGTGATAACATTCTCGGGTTAAAATCAAGCTGTTTTAAATAAAACAGCAGTTTCGTAGCGCGCTACGAAACTGTTGTAGGTGATGATTTAAACGCAGACAAACAGTTTGATATTATGAGCGGGAGTTTTTGAAAAAGAGACACCTTTCCATCACTACAGCCTACATCATATCTAAAACGTGGCAACGTTCCATACCTTGGGTTATTAAAGGCTCAGAAAAGTGCTGTTACATATTCGAGCAAATTGTGGAAAACAGAAGCTGAGAAGCAGGGGACATCTCCTAATACCACGGGACAGATAAGGATTCAACGTTCAAGGTCAATATGGAGTATCAAATGTCCAGCTTATCCATTTGAAAGAAGACCAGGTGTCAAAGGACGAGGAGTAGCCACTATGGCATGGAAAGAGAGTTAGAGTCCTAGTTAATTTAGAACTTTTTAAAAGTTCTAGTCAGCACTTATTTGTATTTAATAGTCAGTTAAATAGCTGATAGGTGTCATTAGAGATAAGGATCGAGTTATTAAAATTCCCCTCATGCTGGAGGAGGAAACTCGAATTAGTTAGAATAAGGATTCTATATATAGCTGAGACAACAATGTAATGAGGGTTGGAAATTTGATAACAGAAGTACTGTTTCAGCTTATGTAAAGACCATTTTCAGTAATATAAATCATCTGCTTTTCTTCTCAGGATTCATGAAGGATTTTTCATGTTCAGAATGTGTGTTTTGTTCCTTCCTTAATGTCTTTTTACAGTTGCATAGATGCATAATCACTCAGAATTCACTGATTGTGCTCTGACTTCTTGTATGCATGTATGAACTGTGGTTTTATGTAAGTTGTATTCTGAACATCTAAATGCTAAGTGCCTTGACTTCTATGTAAAGGCAGTGTCATTATTTACTGAAGTATGATTGACTCCATAGGCCCAATGGAAACTTGTGTAATGTTTATCCAGCCTTTATATTTATCTATGTTGTTACACCACAAGAGTTAGCCATCTTATCATTAATCAAAATCATTAACCCTTTTGAGAGAGCCCTCTCAGGCTAAGGACGCTAAGCCTTAGTCAAAAGCTTGGTTTGAAATAGTTACTTAGAGTCATCCTGACCAGCAGCCTATCAGGCTTGATTTTGAGATAACACCTCCAATCGTATTTCCTTTACTTGTGCCTTTTTTTGAGTTTGCATTTTTCTGGACTAGGGTCCATTGTTCCCCATTTTGTTTGTCTACTTATTCCTCAGCCTTCTTCTTGCAGTGCTTTGCAAAGTGTCCGTGACCATGCCAATGTCTGCATTTAAAAGGTAGCTGTTCGTAGTCCAACTCCTGGACTTGCGTCCACCTAGCAACAGTGAGTTTGATTACTTCCGGTAACCCTTCTTCTAGATCCACTTCTACGCAAATACGAGCGCATGAATACTGATATTTTCTTGCAGCTTGGTCTATGTATTTTCCCAATGCATTACCTATGATCTAGAGGGATTTTTGATTCCAGCAGTGGAGAGGCAAATGAGGGAGCCTAACCCAAACCGGGACAATAGACGGGACATCTTGGGTGGGATCAAAATCAGGAGACCATTTGTTTAGATAAAGACCCTGGGGTCCCATGAAGTATGGTCCATTTCTAAAAATTAAGCCTCTGTCATTCGGGTTTTCGAAGACAAACACAAAGAAACCCTTACCTATGAAATGACTTTTGACTCCCTCTTTGATCAATGGCATCCAGTTCCTTTGAGTCCATTCATCAATCGACTTGGGAGAAGGCCAGAGGCTCGTGAACTGACCTATGAGACCTCTCTTAGCTAGGTTCAAAGCCGCTTTGCAGGTTTCTTCTTCTGGTAGGGCCACAGATGGGATTGAATCCATTTTCTTAACGAAATTCTGCTGAGATGAAAAGGGAGGGCACTTTGGACCAGCGCCAACCATAGTTCTGAAAGCTAGAACCTCCGGAGGCGGAATGGGAGGGGGTTCGGGGTCCCCGCAGGCATCCATGATCTGAAAGAACTCAAAGCAGGCCGATCAGGAGGGCGTAGAGGCCTCAGGGGTGTGCTGGAGCAGCTAGCAGCCCTAGCACTAGCAGAGCATGAGGAGGCAGGAAAACAGGTTCCCTTATGATAACCTTGTTAGACTTTTTGATGAAATGAACATTTTGAGATAATGGATGCCTTCCATTTTTTCTTAATGAAAATATATGTATTTTATGTTTATGAATTTAAGAGGTTAGCCTTAGTTGTGCTGGCTATGTAATTTTTATATGCTTGTTTGGTTTCAGTAATGAATCTTTATGACACATGATGGATTTCATGGGATATCATTGATAGAGTCTAAGAGTCTTGGTTATTTATGAGCTTTAGATATATCGCTTCTCCCGGTGAGACCGAGATTAGAATGCTTTGATTGTACTAGATAGACTAGAGGAGCCTTGTGTGGTGAGGGGACCCATAAGTAAAAGTGGAAGATTTCATGAGGAAGGAGAGATTTGAGAAGACTAAGTCTTCTCATAACATATAAAATTCTAGCTTAGAAAAGTTCACCTATGAACTATTTCCCAAGTGGAATCCTCAAGATGAAGAGCTGAAGAGACCAAGCAACAATCTTGAGGTCTTTTTTTTAGGGCCAAATAGGAAGCTTGGTTTTATCTTTGAGTTCCAGGCCTAACGTGAATTTGGGGATTGAGTCCCTTTGAGAAAAAAATTCCCTTGAAATTTTTGGGGATGCATAATCCCTTTTTATATGGCGAAATGCTAGAATTTTGGGGTTTCGTCAATCTAGCTCTAGCCCTAAATTCAGTGTGAAAAGTAAAGGAAACTAACCTAACTTGATATCTAGGAGATAACTCAAATACCAAGTGCAAGGCTTTAAACAAATTTGGGATTTAACATGCTTTCAATAATGAATGCCCAATTGTTCAAGAAGTTCTAACAATTGATATTATGGGTTCCATGCATGCATTGTTTGGAGATTAAAAAAATAAATGGTTGGTCACTAAAACTAGGAAATAGTTCAATTAATTCTAATCGCAGTTAAATCGATTTTAGATGACACTTTTTTGAGTAAATAGTTACTTCGAAGTTTATTTTAATGCAAGAGAAAATAGGAAAACAATAACATATCCATAATTCCATTAGAAAAGATAACTCATCTAATGAACAATCATTAACATATTTAACAATAATGCAAAAATATGAAGCAATTGGCATATATCTGTCATTACATAAATGAAATTTGTATTATAAATAAAAGTATTTAAATATGAAGTGGTGAACCTAGACCCATTTTCTCTATTTCCCAGTTGGATCTCCAACAATCTCTTCAAAATGATCAACTTTGCTAATAAAGAGGAATTACAAAAGTGCAAGTTCTGCCCCATTAACAGAGATTGAATTATGAAAAGAAAATCCTCATTATTATCATATATGAGTATTTCCTCTACTCCTACCACTAAAAAATCCTTACAAAAGTTCTTTAGAGCATCTAAGTTGTTGAAAATGGCAACAAGAAATGCTAAAAATAGAAGTGCTAAAAATACCGGTTTGGGTACCAGTGCTAGATTGGGCAACAAGGAATGAAAAATGGAAGTGCTAAAAATAGAATTTCTATTTTTAACAGTTCAGGATGGATTCCTATTTTAGTCAGTCCCTAGACTAAAAATAGGAAGTAAAATTCGAATTTGATATTAACAATAGTTTGTAAATTAATTAATTAATTCATCTTGAGTTAATTGGTTAAGGAAAATCAAACTTGAAGTCTATGTGAGGACATGCAACAATTTATCTATTGATTGAGGAAATTATCCATCAGTTAAAGAGATAAGGATGAGTTTTTATTAGTTGGCTCAGTTAACTAAGTCAAGTCCAGTTATAATTGATTTAAACAATTTGTTTAAATTAAGTAAGTTCAGTTAGTTAATGCATGCTTGAATATAACTGCTGCACTTCAAATAACTGGAGATTCTCTCATGAATAAGTCATGCATGTCAGTTCAGATAGAGACCCAGTTGAGATCAGAGAAGGGACAATGTACTATCATTTGGATGAGTATTTTTCCCATAAAGGAATCTCATCCATGATGAGGATTTATCTCCTTCAGGACTGCGTAGTTGGATCAGAGGTTAGTGAGTGTGTGAAGAGGCCAATTCACACATGTGGCTGCACTGGACCCCAAGGAAAATTGCGCAAAGAAATAGGAGGCTTGGAGGGTAGAGGAGAAGGTTTGAGAGAGGCCTTTGACTGTCTAGGAGCAGCAGAGGGATTTCATAGAGCACAAGATAGCTTGTGAGATGATTCTTTTTGAAATCCATACTATATTTCCACTTGTATGATAATACAGAGTTGGGGTTTTAGGTTGAGGCTTTCCCCTGGTTATTTATTTTGTGTTATGTCTGATTGATTTCTCATTCTCAGTTATATGTGTTCTCTTGATCTTGCTTAATTTGATTAAGCTTCCGCAAAGTGTTGTAGAAGTAGATCTTGTATTGTGTTTTAGTATATTGCATAATCTGTTGATCTGCAGTGGGAATTTCTACATAAGTTGTAGAGAATAAGAACCCCTTCCTCATTCTCCTAAAACGTTATTTAAAATTTGCAAAAGGAATCCCAAAATAGAGAGTTGTTGAAGAAGTTTGGGATCCATCTATTTAGGAGTTGCACATGCTCTTCTTCTGTTTGATGGTGCAAGCTAATTAATTTTATATCTCTTTGCCTCATCTCTCGAACAAATTCCCTACCAAAAACAAACAAGAAACCAATTAAAATTTCACAACAAAATTGAAAATATAAATTTAGGAAAACAAACTCTAGTCTAATTAAAAATCTAATTAAATAAATAAATTAAAATAAATTTATGCTTCATGTTGATCCTTTTCAAGACTTCTGTGGCTCAAGAGGGTTATCTTCAAACCAAATTGCAACAACAAAACTCTTAGCAAATCAAATTCCAAAACTAAATTCAGAAAATTAGTTTTTTTGTTACAAATTCGGAACTCTAACTTCTGCTAATTTTTAGGCATGGTTAATGACCAAATATGGTCATTCAACCACTCCCAAAATCATCTCCATGATTTTATCTTTCCAACGAGTTGTCTTGGGCCTAATTTGGCCATGTGCAACTCACGATAGAGCCTTCCAAAGTCAGAGTCTCAAAACTGCAAGAGTGTTGGAAAATGCATGCCTGGGCAAATAATTTAATTTTATGTTTTTTCATAATTTTTTTTTAAATAAAATAACAATATATATACACAAATTAAAATTGCTTTTTTTTTTTAAATATAAACAACTAACAAATATTTGAAATATATTATAATTAAATTTTAAATGAATAATAAAAAAATAAATTATATTTAAAAAAATGAAATTATATTATATTAAAATAAGATTGCCATGGTGCCCTGGTTCCCTGGTCCTCAGATCCCCTGGTTTCTCTGGTCCCCGGGTTTCCCTGGTCCTTGGGTTCCCTAGAACCCCTAGTTCCCCTGGTCCTCGAGCCCTCTCATCCCCAGGTCCATTGGTTCCCTTGGTTCCTTGGTCTCCGGATCCGTTGGTTTCCCTAGTCCCCAAGTTTCCCTACTTCCCTTGGTCCTTGAGTTTCCCTGGGTCCCCTGAAGTTTTTAGACAATTTTGATTTGTTCCATGGATTTGTTATTAATATTTGCACTTATGCATGCAATGGTTAATCTATACATATATGTTATTGCACCTAGTGGTTTTGTAGAATAGCTAATTAATAAATAATCAATTAAGTTAATTTTAATAATTAATAAAAACTAATAAATAATTACAAATTAATATTAACATATTAAGACAAACTAATTACAATTAACATAATTAATATAGGTTAGTAAATAAACTAATTAAATAATAATATTTACAAATTGTACAATTAATTAGATATAAAAATAAAATACATTTTGTACATTTTTTAGCCCACATAATGAAAATCATAGAAATTTTGAATAAATGCCATTTGCAAACTGTAAGTCCAAACTCAACAAAATCAGAGTCATTGGGAAGCTGGTAAGAAACTACACTCAATGAAATAATCAAAACGAAAATCTGAGGAAAATGAAAATCTGGCAAAAATCCCACAAAATAAACCAAATGAAAGCATGAAGGAGGGGAAATGAACAAAATTTACATAGAGGGTCCCCATTATTATTATGAAGATAATAAAGTAAAAATGAGGGTTGTTGTTTTACTACAATAAGTGCAAACCTCTTTTAGAGTGAAAATAGATTTGATCCCTCTTGGTGTTTGGTAGATCCTTACTTCAGATGAATCTAGGTTGGTAATAATGAAATGAAGACTATGTCGTAAATGAAGACTATATTTGTGGTGCATATATAGGGTGTATTAAATTTGTATTGAACTTATTTATGGTGTATTGAATATATCTTTGTTATGTGCTAAACCTATCTTTGTGGTGTATTGAAGTTGTATTTAACATATTTCTACAATGATATGTATTGAACCTGTTGTGAACATGTTGGATTGAACCTGCAATGATTTGTATTGATCTAACCTCTATAAGGATGCATATTAAGTGATATGTAATTTGTCATGGTTATTCCACTGGAAAGTTTGTTATAACATATATGATAAAATACTGAAATCTTTACTATGAAGGATAATTTCCTTTAGATATCATATTCTTTAATTATTGTTTTTATGCTTAATTGTATTAAATAGTTGAAATGAAAAATAATAGATAATAAACACATACAGACACACACACACCATAAAAAAAACACAATATTTACCTTGAGAAACCTATACATGATAAAATGTAGGTAGAAGGTGAGGCTTCTCTACTCTCCTTTCTCTAGTATGAAAATATGGAAATACAAAGAAATAGGTACTCTATGTGGAGTTACCCGAGACCTGTGGGCTATAAGATCGTTACAAAATATTATCCCCCTCTATTATGCTCTCTTGTAGAAATATGATGATAAAATTGCAATTGCCTAAGAAATTTAACCTAAATCAAGAGATGCAATTCTACTTTAATGTTCTGTGGAAATTAATTCACAATTTAGAAGAACATTGTTGGCTTGTATGGGCCTGACCCAGGTTCAGAGGTGATTTAGCCAAGCAAATATTGGTACTACTGGCCCTTTCAGCAACATTCTGCGGAGCGCAGACTAAGGTCTCACTCGAAGTAGTATGGGAGGGTGCTAGAACCAATTTCCGCACCCTAGGGATGTCTGATGGGCTTTTGGAGGTCTGCAGTCTAACCTGTCGCTACGCGCACTTGGGATCCCTTCGTGACCTGCGGTGCAACTTCTGCGTAGCCCTACTCAGGGCACGACCCATATAATACTGAAGATCCTTGCTAATTACCAGATTACTTAACTTGTGTGTGTAAGAATTATGGTTATTACAGCATATTCAACAATCATAATAGTGCACACAATACATAAACGAATACAAACATAAAGAAGATAATACACAACAAATACACAGGAATATGAATCAACTTCTCTTTTATTAATCTTCAATCTTGCTTACAAAATCGACACCGCCCTATGCATTCAGCTACATGGGTCCGCGCACCCAGCTGCGAACTCTACTAGGCCTCTGCACACTCAGTTGCAGAGCCTCTTCCTACTACTACAACCCAAGACACTTAGAATCCTACTCTAAGATTGCACCATTCCTTCACTATTCATTCTATCCTCTACCATCTTTACAACTTAGAGCCTCGCTCTATTTATACAATCCCATGATCTGTGGACCATGGGTAGGCCAACATGAATTTACATTACATACATTACTTTAGAGTGGACAACCCTATGACTTGACTTCTACTTCGCACTTCGCGCCCGCAATTCGCGGAGTCTTACAAAATCCTTGACCAAAACTTGGGCTTTGAGCCCCAAAACCTACTGTGGGGGGATTCCATACCCAACAGACACACAACACAATCATTGTGACTCATCCTGAGTCACTCTGCTGGTGCAGCGATCTTGGCACGGAGCCCCTCCAATCAATCCTCTGTTCCGTGGAGGTCCGCAGCGCACTGTTCTACAGTCTGCTAGATCTGCTCCACTCTTGCGGCTGAAGTCTCGCTGTCAGGTGCAAATCCCTATCTTAAGGCATGCATCACCTTCATATGTGCGTGCTTTCCTTCGATGTCTGCAATGATGAGGAAGGCCTCATCAATCCAAGGCTAGACATGTGCTTTAAGGACTGCCTCTTTCTGCCGCGCGACATCCACCTGTTCCTTCAACGCCTTTGCCTGCTGTAGCTTCACGAGCCGTTGGGTCAGGACAAATGTTTGCGCCGTTCCATGCACATTGTCATACTACACTTGAAGCTCCCATGCCTCCGTTTCCAGGTGCTATATGTTGGGGTCCTCTTGTAATGAAGTGAGGACCGTGAAGGATTCTTCCAACATAGCGGTGCAGTTCTATACTGCCTAGCTTATTTCCTCTAGCCCTTTTTGAATAACGCTAGCACACTATTCCCTCACTTCCGAGGGCATAGAGGACTACGCCTTTAATCGTAGCTTGATAATTTGAAGGTTGAGGTCCAGCTGTACCCTCGTTGCTTCCTCTTTTGCCTCGCGGAATCCACTGGCTAATTTGTGGATTCGCACTCCAACTGGTAGGTCTGTCACGATTTCCAGCTCTGGAACATGGCGACATGCTTCCTCTACCATTTGCTCCATCTGCTAATTCTGCACAAGCACTTCATCGCGCTATAGACTAAGTTGCTCAATGTTGATTCTCTGTTCGATGAGCATCTGTACTGCGTGTCCTTCCCTAGTGCGGAGTTCTGCTGTCACTCCATCCTGCATCTGACATAATATATCTCACAGAAGGGAAACCGAGTTTAGGCCAAGTCCCTTGAGCTTGCCCACCACGGCTCTGTCGTGCTCGATTTTGGATGTTAGTGCTCCTTCCGACAGCACTATGGTGTTGGCCATTTTTGCGTGCAGTAGCTACTTCATTGCTGATGTGCCTATGACACCATAGGCAGCTACTGCTCCTTCCTGTGGGGGCCACACCTGAAGTTCCTACAGCTGTGCCCTTAGGGCCCCCAACACATTATGTTGCTCCGTCATCGCTTCTTGGAGTGCTTCCCGGGTGACCTCGCGAATTGTGTCGCCAATGTCATAGAGGTCATCCTCTGTCAATGTAATTGGCTCGATGTCCAGTTTGGAAGCCTTGGCCTTCTTTCGTGGACCTGACTGCTTTGCAACATGCGGCCATTTAAGTTGGGTGGACGTCATGCTCGGGTCCGTGCCTTCTGCTATATCTGGTCCCTGTCCTGTAGCCACGTTTTGGCCCCCTTCCCCCTGCGTCGCAGTGGCCCCTGTTGCTTATGCTGCTGCTACTCTTTCGGCAGCCTTTGCCTGTTTTGCCGCTGCCTTTGCTGCTTCGCAGGCAGCCCTTACCTCCGCGGCTGCTTGTTCATTGCACCTCTGCTGGGCCAACATTGTGACATGCAACTTGGTTGCATCCTTCTACTTTTGTGTTGCTGATCTATCCCTTTCTGCCAAATCCAGGGTGCGCCACTTGGGAGGCCATGATTCGAGCATAGAGAAGATGGCATCATCAATTGTGATGAAAGGGAGCTTGGTCTAGTTCTGCGTTGGATCCTTACATGCCTTGATATACACATTGTGCATATTTGCCTTGAAGTCTGGAAATCTCTGCAGGCTGTTGTACATTGTGGGGGATAGGCACGACCTCCTGTTAACCCACATTTGGATGCTCACCTCCATGAGCACCCATAAGATATTAGTTTCGCGGATCCACGTGGCATCCTTCGTAGCCCAGAGTGACACATATTTTTCCACCTTTGGGAAGTCCTGTTCAATATGAGGGAACTGACTGTCCTCAGGCAGTTCTCCTGTCACCAATAAAATGGACAAGAGAAACCATGCGTAGTGGAAGGTCTTGCCCTACTCTTGAGCTTCCTTGCAGTTGGTTAGGAATTCTTCACAGAGGAATTTGACCCATATGAATTGGAACGCCTCCGCGCATTGTTCTGCCAATGCAATGACCGGCGCTGATACCTCGTCTCCTCAGAATTTTCTCATCACCTTCCCAACCAGCAATTGGGTGGCAGCATGCCTCCCTTTGTCTTTAATGCTACTGATTATGTATCCTCTCTTCTTTTTTTCTAATTTATACTTCTTCTTCATGGCCTCTGCAGGCACCAAATCTCCGCTTTTGCCAACTATCTCTGCAGGTTCCTGTCCATTACAGGGAAGCCGAGAAATCCTGTGGATAGGCTTCACCATGATGGGAATAGGCTCCTCCAACCATAAGTACCCATCATGCACCAAGAAAAGTAGCTACCTAATGACAAATATCATGATCGGTGCACAGTGAAACTGCGGAATCCATAGTAGGTGGAGTAGCCTGGCCTTCTCCACACCGCGAAACCATTTATGCGACTCTAGCACTGTAACTGACCCCTCCTTGCTCTGTTTCATGAGGTTCTTAGTCTCCAAATGTGGGAAATTTTCGCTGTTCACAAGGTCCCAGTCTTTAAATTTCATCGTGGTCATGCGACCCAGGACTGAGCCTTCAAACAGAATTCCATCTGGGAGGAGTGGGGTTTGGAGCGTGCTCTTAGCGGCATCCAAATCCTTGGGTACTTTAGCTTTCCCTTTCTGCGGAGGAACGTACTCTGGCAGTTTTTCTGCAGCGCGCATTGGCTGGATGTCTTCTTCCATTTCTTCATCTGCCTCTATCTCATCTACGAGAGTCTGGAGGTCCTCCTCCTCATCATCTGTCTCAAGGTTGACAGCCTTTCCCTTTTCTTCCATGGAAAGTTTACCAAACTGCGGATTTCACAGGGACATGTGGACTGGTCCCGCTGCCTATTTTATCCTTCTTGGGCCTCGACGTCCGAGGTGATTTCGGAATTTCTGGCGCATCCCCCACCTACACCGTAGGGCTTTGTGCGGCTTCCTTGGCGGTACTCTCTACAAAACTGACAGCTCTCCTAGTAGTGGTCATCTTGGTCAAACTGTCTGTGGTTGTTCGCGAACTTGGGGGCTCAAATATGCTTGGCGCTCAACACTCTGTGCTCTTCGTAATAACTCAAATCTCAAACGAACCAGTGTTGTCTCATGACTAGCCTTGGGAGTTTTATAGCATCTTTTGAATTTGAATTTGACCATTCCCCCCATTTCTGAGTCATTAATTCGTTCTTGGTGGCAGATCATCCCAAATCTAGCTCTTAATTTATGTCTTAATTGCCCGCCGCCTGCTCCCTTTTGCCTTAAATTGGACATCTCATCATGAACAATGACGCCAATGGTTACTTCCCAGTTTACCCACGTGGCAGCAGCCCACCTTGCTTAGGTGCGGACCTTGTACCATGCTGATTCTACGCACACCTCCTTCACCACGCAATTCCCAAACAGACTATTTTAGAGTCCTGCGCTCTCTTTCAACTGTCTTGAGCGCTGAGACTATGATCCCTATGCCTAGTCAGGTGGTCACACCATTTGTATGAGACTTCAATTCGTCTTGCAGTATAGTCCATGAACACTCCTCACTTTCCCTTGCGACAACTGGCGCCATGTGTTCTACCTCATGTGGTGCGTTCCCCTTGTTGCCGCATTTGGTAAGGTGTGGTCTCAACCATGGTAGCAGAGTCATAAATTCTTGGTGACAATCATCTAACACAGTGGTATGATCATCCATATCTCACCCTGTCATCCTTGGTTTATCAACGAGACATGCTTGTGTGACCTCGTTTTCTAGTCTTTTGATCTCAGCATTCATCAGCATGCTTTTCTTCCTCAATCGTATCCGATCTTCTTCGAGTTCGTGAAGCCTTAGTTTCCCTCGTTGAATGGCTTCCCGAATCCTTTTATGGTCGTCCTCGCGTAGCTGTGTGATTCCTTCGTCCTGGTCTTTGCGCATTGTCCCAACTGTGGGAGCTATTACATGTGGATTCCTTTCTTCTGAAATTATGGTTGCGACTTGGTTCCGTATCTTTGGAATCATCTCCACACTCAGGTTTTTGCACATGGTCCTAGAGGCCCATCGAACCGCTGGCACACACAGGTCCTAATCAGTTCGTCTCATCTGGTGAACCTTGTTTAGTACTCTGTGCACCTTATCAAATGCCTCGTCATGGGGAGTTGGTAACAGGCGTCGTCCTTTTTGCTGTTGTGGTTTGTTCCGATTCTCTAGGCTGCGGGTGGTGTGCACTTGTGTGGACTGTACAACATATGTCTGTACCCATTGGGAAAGGTGGGCGCACAAGTTGTTCCACCCCATCTGATTGGCTTTCATTCGAAGCTGGGGTTTTCCAAACCGTAGGTGCATCATCCTTCTGCATCCACGCGAGTCCTCAAAATTTCCTTGATGCGTACCCCACCATCGTGCAAGTGTTGCATGCAGTGCCCATTTCAGCGCATCGAACCGCTATTGTTCTGGTACTGCACTTTCGAATTTTCTTAGAAATTCATCCACCGTTGACAATCCATCATATGTCGGCAGCTCCCTTTCCTCTGTTGTCACACAATGCAATGATCTAACCATCATATTGTAGTTAAGCATTGTTACTTTGTGCATCCGATTATGCCATCGCTCTATCTCTTCATCTAAATTTGAAGTGTAGGAGCTTTCGCGTTCCCACGAAATCCTTCCATCTATAGTCGGATTCACCTAATCCTCTCCTTGTGTAGTTATCTTGTAGATACAGTTGAGATCGTCATCACTATCATCGTCATGCACCGATTCAGTGTATCGCGCTCCTTCGGCTTGGTCCAGTGGTACTACTACATAGTGAATTTTTCTCAAAGATCATTTTGCACTTCTTCAGATTTATGACTTCATTCATATCGGTAGCCCAGTCTATTCCTAGTAGCGCAGGATAGGGATTGCTGTCATCAACAATCTCTATCACTTCAAAATCCACCTGTGCGCTTGCGCCTTCAATATCAACTGTCACCCCTTGCAATCTTCCCATGGGCAAAATCTTCTATTGGTTCACCATTTATAACTGAATGGGGACCATTGTAACGCGGGTCTACCCATGTGTTCCCACGTTTGCTTTAGTAGTACATTCACGTCCGAACCCAGAACTAGGATTACCTGATCCATTTTGTACTCACCTATTTGCGCAGTCAACCTCATCTCCCTTCCTATGCGCAATGCATATTTTCCAAGTTTTTGAAGCATGCGCGGTTCTCCTCACCCCACGCACCTAGTGATAAGTTCCTGTAGCCCTTTGACTGCCTTGTTTTCATGTAGCAGTTTCATGCATGTCTCCATAAAGGTAGTGAGCATTGAAGGATCCATCCCTGGTTCTAGTTGATCCTTACTACCTGAAGTGGATGCCTCCGTGAAGCTCTTCTTAGCTTCCATGAATGTCTCCTTTGTGCGTTCTGTAGGTTTTAACCCTGTACAGAAATTACCTGCATACGAATTCTAAATCATAGCAAAATAAACAATGCGAGAGCATAACACATAAAAACACATATGCACAGAGATTTTCCACTGGATCCCAAAACCGGGACTACCAGCTTGATTTTTCATTATGTTCCTTTCAATGTTACAATACATATTTATACATGCCGAAGCATCCAATACCATGGACCGAAAACCATCGCATCCAA
>APFE030397345.1:0-37058 GCA_000404065.3 Pinus taeda | reverse complement strand
TGAAGAAGAAGGTGGTGGGTGAGAGATAGTTTTAGTAGTAGTAGATGCAAAGGAAGTATTTTGGTAATCAAGGGATGGTCTATGAGTCTTATTTTGCACCCAAGTGTTTAAGTTTGAAAAGAGGTTATGTAGATGATCAAGAGTATGAATAAGCTATGACCCTGATTTATTGTGGAAAAACACGTCTTCAATAGGGTTGTAAAGAGATATAGAGGAATCAACAATTGTCTGATCAATCCAACTTTTTACTGCGAAATAAACTTTTCTCAAAATTAACATCAAACTCAATGTCTTACAAAGTGTTTAACCTTCCCAGGAGTGAATTAACATGAGGAATAAAATCCTCACTTGATTGTTCTCTAGCTAAACTATATTTCTCTGCATCTTTCTTATATTTTTGCCCAATTTTATGAGGATCAATGACAATGGTTGGAGGATTTGGATCTGGATTGGATCTTGTGTACTTTCGGGAAGCCAATATGTCTAATTTTGAAATTTTATATACTGCTTCACAACTTTCCAAATCAACCTATTAAATTCTAAAACTCAACATCCACAAGCTTAAGAATTCAAATGAAACATGCTACTAGGGTGATTTAACTTCTGATCTTTCTCTAGTATGGTTGCCACTATGTTATCACCTGGATTGAACCTCGGGTTGAAGGAAGGCAATGCCAAGGTAACCACAAACCACGCTTAGCCAAGTAGATAGCCCTACTAAGACAGGAAAAGGCTCTCTCCATAAGGATCTCAACCAAGATGACTAGATCAAGAAAATGACATTAGGCTAGGTATAGTAGAATAAGGTTTGATTTTATTTTGAAGGGTTTTGCTAGATCAGGAGGAGCCAAAAAGTTAGGGCAAGGAAATTAGGTCAAAATTACAGGGTGTTCGATGGGGCAAGGTAGGAAAAAGGCTCAGTACTCTAGGGTTTGATGGGTGAGGTGATTCAAGATAGGTGAGGAGCTAGAAAGAGCATGTAAGCAACATGGATTCTTCCTAAACTGAAGAAAACATACACTGGTGAATATTTTCCCAAAATAGAGCATAAATATTATGGGTTATGCATATCAACTTGAAAACATTCACTTAAAAGAAATGTAATGGTTGATGAAGTACAAAAAAAAATTTAACACATGATCACAATAGAGAAAACTAGACTGAACATCATACCACATGGATCCTAAAGAAACAACTGCAAAGTTTCATTAATCTCCTGTTGAAAACTGATACAAAATGATGTCTACTTAAAGCCTAAGCATCCCACTGAGTCCAAACCTTTACAATGAGAAAGAAGAAGAAGATATAGACATTTATTCAACCTCCTCCCATCCTCAGGGGTTGAATTCCTAAGGATGAGGAACTAATCCATCAAAAACTGAATAAGAAATTGGAATCTAGGCAAGCTAACAACATGCCTCTAAAAGTGAGGAAACTGATTCATTTGTCCTCAAGATAACTTTTAATCTAATGAATCTAACCTATAGTACTTATTATCCATCCTATTTACATTCCTAGTCACCATTTACATCATTAAAACACCATCCACGAGAGGAAACCCAAAATTACAGTCAAGGCACAATGAAGTGGAAACCTAGCACAATTTTTGTTCTATGCGCAACACGTTTTGCGGGTACTATTTGGAGGTCTTCCTGGTGTCAACATTGAGCTCATGTTAGCTCATTGGAACGCTCATCAAGTCTAATTTCCATAACATCTTTAATTTTGTCATTTGGAGTTCATTTGACCCCTCAAAAACTAATTCTACCAAAACTTCTTCTCTGTGTCAAAAGGAGGGAAAAAAGGTCATTTCTTGGGTGTTTTTTGACCTTTTGGTTGACCAATTCTACTCTGAAATCTTAGAAAATGCATAGGGTGCATTTAATAGTCATTGTGAATCCCAAAATTCCTACCATTTCCTCATTGGATGCCCCTAGGAAAAGCTCAGTGCGAGTGGTGCTGCGTATAGAGCCAAAATTTATGTGTCAAAAATTGCCACATTCTTCAAAAGGAAAAAATTCTTCAAAATTTGTGGAAAACACCACAATTAAGTATCTTGGTTAGCCAAGGAAGCTTCAGCAAGAAAACTAAGCCTATCACCCTCCTTTTTGCCTTTGAGTGCTTTTTTTAGCCTTGTTTTCATTTGCTTGACCCTTATGTTGCAAATCTTATTCCAGGTCCTCTAATGGCAAGCAAAATGTCTAATTATTCAATTGTCCCTGTTGGCCTTTTGTAGCAGCTTCTCCAAATGCAAATTGACTCTATCAAGCCAAGTTTCTCTATCCTCCTCAATTTCCTTCTCAATTCTTTGTTTTGTAGTCAACATAGTTGGTGTTTCTTCCTCTTGCATTACTGACTTGCCCTTGTCACTTTGCCTCTTTGCTTTGAGGAGTTCTAGCTCCATGAGGACTTGTTTGTCACTTAGCTACTTGTTTTATTGCTCAAGGTATGAAATGACATACTTATCTCTCACTAAGTTGTCCATCAGTGCTTGGATTTGTGCATATTTTTCCCTTATGGTTATGTTTTCGTTTGTTGCCTCATTTTGACCCTCCAAGTCAACTATCTCAATGCCATGATGGATGTGTGGCTATTTTGGTTCATTATCTTCCATCAAATCAAATTCCCTTTCCTCCCCATCATTAAGGCTTTCCTCCAGCATCTTTTCCTTCCCTTTACGTAGCTACTGCACCTGTTGTACCTATTGTGTCGATGAAGAAGGCAAAGCTCCTTCCACATTTTGTGGAGCAAGAATTTGTCTATGAGTTGATGAAGAAGGCAAGGCCCCTTCCACATCAAGTGGAGCAAGCACTTGCCTATCTGCTACAAATAACTTTCTAGCCCCTCTTTGATATGTCTTGTAGGCTTCTAGCTCCTCAACAGCTTTAGTCTCTTTAACCTTCTCATCTTTCTTTACTTTGACACTACTGGAAGGCCTTTCTACTTCTTGGGGCACCAGTGGAGGAATCTGGGGACCATTGAAGATCTCATTGCCAATAAATTTATCCTAGGAGATGTTGAGGAGGTTGAGTTAATGTAGTACAATCATCTTAATCAAGGAATAGTGATAAATACTACTCATCTACTGGGGGCATGGCTTTTTCTGTACAATGTAGGCCATCTTCTTAATGTTCCTGAATAAGAAATATAGGATGTTCAACATTTTCATTCTTGTGAAGTGCACAAGAAGCCTAATATGATAGGTGTACAATCTAGAAAATCTACCCTCACATGTAAAATACTTCATAATGATCCTCATCATAGGGGAATACTTGTCTTCAAGGAAGCTAAAAGGAAAGGTCCTCTTATTTTCGTTCCTATACCTGGATTTGATGTATGGCTCATAGTAGTCCTCATCCAAATCTTGTGCCTTATACCATTTTTCCCCCACTTGGAATCCTTGTGGCATCAGCAATGATGGATGATGAAACTGTAAATGTCACCCCGGTAAGAGTTACTTTGTTATCATGGAGATTGGCTACAAAAACCCTGGTAAACTCAAGATGATGTTGAACTCTTTGTACCTACTCACAAAACTCATAACACCCTAGATGCTTGAAACAAGTGACAGTCATATGAGAAGTCTGTAACTCTTTGATGTTTGATGGTTCCTCTCTAATAATTTTTCCTCCCTTATGTGGTTTTCTATGATGTTGAGGTTCATCTCCCATTATTTCACTGCCATTGTTTTCCTCCTCCTCATAATCTCTATCTTTTTTGTCCATTTTTGTTGAATTTTGAAGCTTTGTAACCATAGAGAAGGTAATCAAGGAGTGAGTTATCGTGAAGAGGAATAGGGGAAGGGGAGATGAACTTATGCAGTTTAGGATGGAATATATATGATATGAGAGTGAGAAGGAGGGTATTTTTCTTTGGTAAGGACTGTTTAGTAAATAGGATTTTAGGATTTTGTTTTGGGGATTATTGTATAAGGGATAAGAATGTGTTTGAGGGAATTAGGGTATAAATAATAGGTGGATGGATTTGTTTGAGGGAATTAGGGTATAAGGGATAGGTGGAGGGATTTGTATGCAACCTAGGGTTTGAAATTTTAAATAGCAAACCAACTTCAAAATGATGAATTGAATGCCAGGAGGATAGTTCAAGGATTACACTTAATTGTTTAGAAGTTCTAGAAGGCAAAAAACACGATTTGGATGGTTGATAAGGTGTTTTGGCGCTTGTTGGTCCTATGCGCAGTGCCCTCTCTAGGTGCGTAATGCCATGCAAAATTGCACTAGTAAAATTTCCCTATGCGCAGTGCTCTATCCCTATGCATAGCGCTCCAGCCTCTATGTACAAACGCCTCCTTTTTTTCTTAGCCACCAATTGGCCTCAATTCCCCTCTCCTTCAATGCTCTTCTTTCTCTTTGTCAAATGAAAGTGATGAATTTGGAAAAGGAATTTGACATCTTATATAGAGGTTGATTTTGATTTTTCTTTAGAAAAACCCACTTTCTAATGTTTTGGAACTTTTTCTTTGTCTTCAAATCTTTATTTAATGATTTTCCTTCTTTGTCTCTTTTCAGGTGGATGGATATTTTGATTTAATTGATTTCTTCAATGGTTTCATTTTCTTGTAGCAAGGAGAAATGCTTGGGGCAGCTGGGAAAACTTATTAAAATGAATTGAATTACATCAAAAAATATAAATCAACTAAAAATACTCTGTTTTCACCTCAAAAACATGTTTTTTGAGATGAAAATTACATTATGGAAATAAGATCTTTGTACAATAAACATGACTTACTAGCAAACATCTTTGTTTATTGGTCATCCTCATACTTTTGTTGCCCTTTATTTACACTTGAAACCATGCTCTTGACCTTGGAAATGAACCCTAAGACCTAATGGAAGGACCTTGGAAATGAACCCTAAGACCTAATGGAAAGACAACTGCCTTAACACTAAAAATAACATATTTTGAAACCACAACTGAATACAACATGGAGATGGGTCAACAAATGTACCTCATGAGGGAAGCTTTGATTTTCTGAGAAGAAGACAACCATCAGTGGACCATTTTGACATGACCTAATGGAATGATCAAACAATTTAGTATGAGACACCTAAAATGAAAATGCAAAGAGAAGATTTGATCCCTGATGGAAGTATGCATATATTGACACTAACATAGGCATATTGGCAACCACCTTGCCATGCTAGGTTGAGGTTAATCTTCATTAAATTGTTGGCCATAGTTTCTCATAACTGGATATCCCTTATAGCATTCTACCTTGCGATCCCAGAGGCACGAAAATTTTAAGAATGTCACTAAATTGAGTGAGGCTCAATTTGTATGTTTGGTAATTATAACTAGTCATGTCAGTCCTTTGATTCTCATTCCCCTAGATGCTATGAAATCACCCTATGTAGTTACATACATATCAATATATTCAGAGAGTGCGACCTTGCATGCAGACTTTAACAAAGGCACACCTTAATTTGATAGAAAAATGAGGTAAGGTTGGTTGAACTTCTTCTGAACTTCTTTAAAATTGACCAATTTCTAAATTTTTGACACCATACAGTGTTTTCCGATATATGACCTCGATGAACTAGGGTTCATGAGGTTCTCTGAAAAACTTCCCACCATGAAATAGAAACCAAATTGTCACCTTTAAAGGCTTTAGACTAATAACATGTTATATCTAGTGGAATGTTATTGATACTTCAGTAACCATGCTAATATTTGGATTCATCCTCAAAGAATCCTAATTTCCTTTGGTGGCAAGAAATGATATTCACATGCTTTAAATTTTAAGATTTAACTTTACCCTTTATAAATTTTGGGTTAATTTTTCTTATAACTTTTTATAATCAACCCTTTCATGCCACTTCTTATTTGGCTCTCATACTTTTCCATATCCTACAGAGGTAAATTTCTACAAAGGCAGATTGGCCCATAGGCTGAAAGGTTTGAACTTGAGCTCTGATACCACTTGTAACATACCTCCTAAGCCTACTTTGAGAATTAGCTAATAGGTTCTCTCAGTTTTAATTTTCTTTGGTTACAGTTAAGATTCAACTGCTTTCAATAGTATATTTAGTCTGTCATTATATAGACCCCATTATTCAAACAACTGTACTCATATTCTTATCATTTGAATGACACCAAAAGTGGATCCATGATGGGAACTTTTGTTCATCGATAAGACTTGTATGACAGATCAACCATTCACAATTTGAAGAAAAGAAATAATCATAGCAGGCAATCATTAAAACTCTTTCATAACCCCACACAAGAATTAATGGAACCTTGATATGATTCTAATGTGACTAACATGGCTATGAATCATGATCATAGTCCTACATGCATAGGAAAAAGTGTTAGTGATACAACTATTATGCAACCTGCAAAAATAGCTAACCCACCTTCATTGGGTACCATTCTTATGGCATCCATAGCACAGAAAATATTGAATCATTGATTATACAATTAGGGGCATCATTCCATAATTGTTCCACATGCAACAATTTCCCATGCATAAGTATTTGCCAACTTATCATATAACACTAGAGGCATACTATGTTCCTTTATTAAATGTAAAGATGATTAAGTTAGATTCCATAGCATGAATCAGATAGTTCATGGACACAAGTAATGTCAACTACATATTATGCTTTTATTGCTAACTTTACACTGAGATGCAACAAGAGTCACATGTATAAGAAATCCACCCTTCCCATGTATACAGATAATACCACCGACATATATCTTATGCAATACGAATAAAGAACTAGAACACTGCAGTGGATGCAATTCATCCTATAATGCAAATGCATAGATTAGATAACCTGAACCATGGGCTCTACAGTTTCAAAACTTAGACTCAAAATCATTTATCATATATAGTTATCTCCCACATCCTTATTCAATCATTCTCCTATACAAAGATCACACATACAGCTAAACATATACGTTGAGATAATTGAAATAATATACAAGGTAAGGAACAACATACAGTACATCCCATGTAATGGGATTTGAAAAGAGAAATTGACGTACTGTCACTTGGAAAATAGTGCACTGCCACCCAACCTAGAACTGACTCTTCAGTTCACCCCCGAGCCGAGGTTTTTACCATGGATCAACTGCCTCCAATTGACCAATGCAATGGGTATTTAATACCCTCTTTCATGATATAGTTTCCTTTAGTGTTGTCCCGCTTTTAGGTGGATGTTTTATCCAATTGCCTAGGCTTATCTCATAAAATATTGCCTTTCTATCTCGTGAGGCTTTTACTCATAAAAGCCTTCATTTCTCTCCCCCACAGATTTTATGTTTCTCCCGATGTATATTTATCTCCAACCCATCTAGCTCATCTAGATTTATATCTAGAAGCATTATTATGAAAGATTTATCCTATCCCATTCCCAAATGGGATTTGGCAAGAATATCAACTCTTTGTGTCTCGCTTTTCCAAGCGATTAATTAATTAATTTATTACATAAGGTATTTATTTTTCATATTACATATCAGACCTAGCTTTTTTCATCTTAGGTTTGCAATGTTTTACCCATAAGGGAGGGGTGTTATAGTTTATTATTGTTTTATATGTCGACGATTTGATTTTGATAGGTGATGATAAGTTGATCACGTCTTGCAAAGGGGAACTTGCAAGAGAGTTTGAAATGAAAGACTTGGGGCTCATGCACTACTTTCTAGGCATGGAATTATGGCAAGGTGATGAGGAAATTTTTGTCTCTCGGGGAAATTATGACAACAAGATACTAAAAAGGCTTCACATGGAGAGTAAGTAACTAGAGACTCCTCTAGTAAGTAACTGGAGGAAGGAGAATGCTACTTCCAGTGAGGTAGTCGAAGCTATTATTTGCAGGCGTCTTGTGGGTTCACTCATGTAATTGGTAAACACACGATTGGACATGTGCTATGCAGTTAACCATCTTAGACAAGCAATGGTTAAGCCGACCAAGTTGTATTGGAAGGTAGCCAAGCATGTGTTGAGATACCTAAGGGGCACTACTTAGTATGTTTTATGGTATAGATAGAAAGAGGGAGTGAAGCTTTAAGGATTCACCGATGCATATTGGGTAGGGGGTCCATCCGACAGGAAGAGAAAATCAAGAGGGATCTTCAATATTGGGTCAGAAAATTTTGTTTCTTGGTACACAAGAAATAGATATCAGTTGCACTCAGTTCAACAGAGGCAGAGTACATGGATGCTAGTCAAGTAGCTTGTGAGACTATCTCGATGAGGGAGATTTTGGTTGGTTGTTTTGTCTGTAGATGGATCCGACTTTGATTTACTGTGACAATCAAAGTTGTATCAAACTCTCTGAATTTCCATCTTTCATGATCGGTCCAAGCATATTGATATCTGGTATCATCATCTTCGAGATTGTGTGCAGAGGATAATTATGTTGTTGGAGTATATTCCCACAGAGGAGTAGGAAGCATATATTTTGACAAAGGCATTTTCAAGATGCAAATTCGAGTTTCACAAAGGTAGGATCGAGGTAGTAGATAATCCCTTTCCTATTGAGAGGGAGTGTTAAAAATAGCAACAAGAAATTCCAATTTAATTTGTCCTTGAATTAAATTGTAATTATATTCTCCTAGCAACTTGTAATAGTTAATTAAGTTAAATTGACTTTATTGACTTAGGAAATTCAAGTTGGAAGTCTATCTAGATTCAAGTAGAGTGATATATAAATTTTAAGGTCCTAGGTTGATTTCTTTTGAGTTGTAATTAGATAACTCAGTCTAACTCAGTTACAGTGAGTTAAACTAGTTCTAACTATTGGAGAAACTGGTAGAGGTCTAGTGCTGGATTAGTACATCAGTGCATCACTAGTACCACACCTATTAACTAAAGATCCACTCATAAATAATTCATGTATGTCAATTTATATGAAGACCCATATGAGATTAGAGTTATGGGATAAGTACTATATTGTTAATTTCGAGTTGTACAGATGGTGATGCAATCAGTGGGACTATGTTGGATTTGCAATTATGGAGATGTGATTTCATTAAATATGGCTTAATTCTCTAGGTATTGCGCATGGATAGTGGGTGTGGGAGGTGGCAAATGGCTAAGTATTGCTTGAGTTGGCTGAGTTGGTTGTGAGTGGAGAGAGTTAGATTGTACTAGTGCAGGAATTTTTCAGGTTGAACGAAGATTGTATTTCTTTTCCAATATTCTAGTTTCGCGGCACTTCTTTCCCCAGAAAATATTTTGTTATGTGTGATTGAAATTCTTCTTTCTACTTATTGTTTTCATCGTCATTTTGGTTTCCACGAAGAGTGGAGTATATTATTGTTTATGTTTTAGGCATACCACATACATTTGTTGGATTCTACAGAAATATCTGCATAATACCCCTTCCAAAAGTGCAGGAAACTAATATAGGTACCTGGGAATCCATGTTATATTGAGATTAGAAACTTTTCCTAGGAAACAACCACAATACATAAATAGTTTAACTATGGTCTATTAACTACCAGATTAATGAAACATCTTAGAAAAAATAATAATGGATTGAAATATAGTTGTTGATTCTTGAAATTGTTCATATTTAATTTGGACAATATGTACATTCCAACTTTTAATTATGGTTTGCAACCTTATTAGGCTTAAACTAGCAAGGCAGTTAACAAGGATTTCAGCTAATGACAAAATTTTTCTTCGTGCTCAGGGATGCATGATCTATAAGTTCTTCTCTTTAATTTTAATCGGTTATTAAATGTGTTATATTGTTGTTATGTTGGAGTTATTATTTTTAATTTTGAATGGTCATATGATAAAATTGTGGTCTGTGACATAAGAAGAAAAGGAAAATTTTAGACATTGAATGTGGCTTCCAATAAATGTTTTTCTACTCCTCATGTGAAGTCAATCAAGATTGTGATTGCAAGTTATAGAAACATGAGGCTTGAAAAGAAACCTTAAGACCTTAAAGAACGATGATCTATCTCTCTCAAATGGTCCTTCTAGTAAACACTAAAGTGCATAGCTTGGAATTGGTGTTACATAAATTATAATTATTGCACTTGAATGCATGGTAAAAGGGATAGCATGTTATAATATAATTTAGACATGTAAGTATTAATTATTCCTTCATAATATTATGATTGCAAAAGAGAACCTATAGATTGGTGGAAAAAATATATATATATACCCTAATTCTATAACTACACACTTCGAATCTGATTAGTTTGATAACCATCTCTCAATATCAGATTAGATAAGTGGGTGTGTTACAATCATTGCATCATCAAGGATTAAGGAGGAATATATTAGTGAGAGAACATTTCAAACTCTATGTAGGAATTATGAGTTCTTGGTGTCACTGTTTGGGTTATATAATGCACCAGGTGTCTTCATGTGCCTTATGAATGGTATTTTCCATAATTATTTGGATAAGCTTGTTATTGTATTTCTAGATGACATCTTGGTCTAATCCAAATCTAAGGAAGAGCATGAACAACATTTAAGGATGGTGCTATAGGTACTTAGAGAACATCGGTTGTATGCCAAGTTGAGTACGTGTTCATTTTATTGAAGTCAAATTCATTATTTGGGTCATATAATTTCATAGAAATGGATTGTAGTAGACCTAGAAAAGATCAAATCAATCAAAGAGTTTCCAACACCCAATAATTTGACAGAGGTTCTATCCTTCATAGGCTTAGTATATTACTATAGAATATTTATTGAGGGATCCTAAAAAATAGCCCATCACATCACTTCCTCGCAAAAGAAGGATGTGAAATTTGAATGATATCATAAATGTGAAGAGATGTTTCAACATTTATAAATGTTATTAACCATTGCATCAATACTAAATATAATTGGTTTGAATGTTTGATTGTGTGCATTGATGCCTGTAAGGAGGGGCTTGAATGAGTCTTCATGTGAAATGGGCATGTGATATGTTATGAATCAAGGAAGCTAAAAGAAAATGAAAGGAATTGTGCCACTCATAATTTAAAATTGACAGCCATTATACATGCCTTAAAAAGTGGAGGCATTACCTCATGGGAAAAAGGTTTTAATTAAGAAATGACCACAATAGTTTGAAGAACTTGTTTGAACAAACAAATTTATATGCTAGACAAATTAGATGACTAGAATTTTTGGTTGATTATGGCTTTGAATGTATAAAGATAATTCTAATAATTTGGTTGATGTACTCAATCGAAGGGTACATGTAATGCATGATAAAGCCATAAGTACATGAAAAAATGATTTGAAAATTAGAATTTGAGAGGCTAAAAATTCATATTAGCAAAAAACAAAAATAAAATGAAATCTACAACAAAGTAAATTAAAACCCAAATACAATATTCTGAATTAATAAAGGATGGAATTCTCATGTACAAAGGTATTAATGATTTTTGTGCCCAATTCTGAGTGGCTGAAAAATATACTGTTGAATGAGATGTAAAATGTATCTTATATTGGACACCTAGGGTACCAAAAGACAATCTCACCCGTAAAGAATCAATACTTTTGGCTAGGTATGAAAAAAGAAGCAATTGATTATATAGCCAGGTGTTTAGAATGTCAAAATGTTAAACCCTGAAAATAGGCATCCAACTATATAATTATTATTATAATAATATAATTATGGATATAACTATAATATAATTAATATTATTATTATTATTATTATTATTATTATCAATTTAATAGTTATCAATGGGATGAATTCCTCGGGAAAAAATGGCGATGGTGCAGGTTAGGGTTAGGTTTTCACCAACATTGACCAGGGAGCTTCTGCGCACAGGCTTTGGATAACTGCGCGGTTCTGGGGTCACGGCTGTGGAAAAATCAACACGTTTCCTTGGCTGGCGGTTCGTTTTTTAAAAGGTTTGTCTTATTTCACCTGTCGTATTATTGAAGATCGAAATTAGGAGGGTTTCTTCATAGGTCTTTCTTTTACTGCTGGTTTCTTCCCCGTGGTTTACCGGAACTGCCGCGACCCTACCTGCTCAGACTCTCTGCCAGACACTCTCCTGGGTTGTCGTAACCATGGTAAACCCCGCGGAAATCCTGGCTTTGGACCCCGAGGTGGAAGACTTATTATCGATGTGGGGTAAAGATATTACTAAGCAAAATGTGGAACATTATTTTGGGGATTTTGGCACTCCGGGTTTGGAGGTAGTCACAAACCAAGACTCACCTCTCTCTCTAACTTTTAGCAAGAAACCGGGTTGCTGGTCTCCGCACTCTGACTCATTGAGTAACCTGTTACCAGCGAATGCCGCGGTTACCACTGGAGACAATGGTCTGGGCCTGCCGTCGGACCCAAAGCTTTACGAAGGGCCTTCAATCTCAAAGATTCCTGAAGACAATTTTATACAAGACTTATCGGCAGGAATAAATCTGGAAAGGGCAACAGTCGGGGTTCTCACAGCTTCGAGGTTTTCTCCACCGGGTGAAGGTCAAAACCCAAAGGGGGTCCCTGATATCGTTTGTGGGGAGACTTTTGCGGGGGCGAGAAAAACATTAATTTCTGCGGAGGTCAATACTACCCATTCAGACAAGGGGGTCTTGGGGACTGTGGTGCCAAACCAGCCTTCACAGGAGACGGAATCTCAGGGTTTACCATCTCAGTTAATTTCGGGCTTTACAGGTTTTCGGGATGAGACTAGAGTACAGGCGGAAAGGGCCGGCTTAAAGGGGGCAAAACGGAAACCTCAAAGACCTATTGGCGCTTCGGAGGTCGTCGACAACCTGGTACTCGGAATGGAGGTCTCAATGGTGGAAGCTTTAACTGTGGCTGAATGCACTTTGGTTGGCAGAGCAAGAGGTAAGAAATTCACCTCTGAATATTTGCAAGAATGGGGTGCACAATCTTTTAAAAATGAAAGCCTTATCAAATTTGAAGCCCTTGTGCTGGCAAAGGGATGGTTTCAATTTAGGTTCGAAGATAAAGGATCGGCAGAATGGGTTCTTCAGCGAAACTGGCAAATAGGAAACATACCCCTGTTGCTCAAAAGATGGTCTCCTCTGTTTGATGCCATCAAGGAGAAAACCGACGTCTTCCCGGTATGGGTCCGGGCGCCGGGTTTACCATCTTTCCTCTGGACAGAGGAGGTTTTCAGGACTATTGGTGACAGATTGGGGGGGTTTTTGGAGGCAGACATGTCTTTCTTAAAGACAAAAAACAGGGCTATAGCCCATATACTGGTCATGCTAAACCTGAGTGGTCGTTTGGCTAAGAAAATCAATCTCTTGTTTCAGGACTATGCTTATGAACAGATCCTTGATTATGAATACTTACCATTCAGATGTCACCGCTGCCATGATTATGGGCATATGGCTAAAGCTTGCCCACAGTCGATAAGAAGAAGACATTTTAGAAGTACTCATCGTGGGAATGGATCGGAAAACCCTCAGGAGCAGTCAAGGCAAAATATGTCGGATACCCTCGATCAAAGGGATATGGAAACAAAGGATCTCGCACAGCCTATCGAGGAGGAAGGAATACAATTTCAGATGGATGCGAATGGAAAGGAGGAAAGTCCGCGGCCTACAGAGAAGGACAAAGCAAATGATTTTGGGGACGCTGAAGTCGAACAGGTCACGGATTCTCAACTTACTTCCGCTGGCGAGGTTGCGGGTATGCAAATAGATCCTATGCCTATTTCTTTACATGAACATATTTCTGTAAATAACATTTCTGAGCCCGAATATCAATTCGAACAGGATATGTTTCTTGATAAAGATTCAAACCACAAATTTGATAATATTGAAACTTTAGCCAACTCCTTTCCGTCCTTGGATTTAAGTTGTGACAAAACATGGCCTTCTCTTCAATCTCCTGCTCCTCGTTCCCAATGCCCCTACAATTTGCGGTCTTTGGGCGGAAAGTTGGATGAACATGTTTCCTCTGGTGGGTTGGGTATGATACACCCACAGAAAAACAAAAAAAATAAGAGAGGTCGGAAATCACACATGTCCAAGGCGAAAATGAAAGCAAAACTGGATGTTGCAGATGGCAAACAATTTTCCATTCCGGGGGTCCTTAGAGCAGCCCAGCCCTTTGAAGAAGTCAAAAAATGATTTTGACATCCTGGAACTGTAGGGGTTTGGCCAGCAAACCTAAAAAACTGGCCTTGAAAGATTGGGTCACAAACTCCAATTTTGACGTTATCTTTCTTCAAGAAACCTTGGGGAAGGCCCCTGAGATCGAAGCTATGCTAAATTCTCTCCTTCCGGGTTGGGTCTTCACTGCCTTGGATGCCTCTGGACACTCGGGGGGTCTTGCTATTGGTATTAAAGAGCGCCGGGTAAAGATCCTCAATCATTGGGGTTTGAAAAATGCTATGGGAATGGAGGTTTTATCCCCGGATTTTCCTTTCCCCATAACCTTCGTAAATATCTATGGGCCTTGTCAAAACAGGGTCTCTTTCTGGGAAAATTTAATGTCTAAATCGGTGATGAATAACTCGATGATGATCCTGGGAGGTGATCTAAATTTCTCTCTTGGGAGGAATGAAGCTTGGGGCCCTTCTGCAAGGGAAGACCCCTCTGCTGATTTTTTTCACAATCTTCTTTCAGAGAAAAACTTATTCGACCCTGCTCCGGTCAAACTAAAGCCTACCTGGAGGAATAGAAGAGTGGGGGGTGACCGGATTGCAAAAAGACTAGACCGCTTTCTGGTCTCGGAACCTCTCCTTCTTAGGATCCCTATGATCAGATAGTGGGTCGAGGAGACTGGGAATTCGGACCATTTTCCGATTTTCTTAGAATTGACCAATCCTCCTCCAAAACCCCCTGCCCCTTTCAAGTTTAATCCAGCCTGGCTACAAGATTCCTCTTTCTGCAAATTGTTCAACGATACCTGGATTCATCAGGGTCAAAATATCGGAGTGGACAAAAGCTTTCTGTTTATGGAGAATTTGAAAAGGCTCAAGAAAGCTACTATCTCCTGGGCAAAGGATAAAAAGTTGAAACAATCTGAGGAGTTGTCCAGAATCAGAGAGGAACTGAAACACTTGGAAAGTATGGAGACAGATGGATATTCCTTACAAGTCTCAAAGGACAGAATTCTCTTTTTGGAGAAACAACAAAACAAAATCCTGTTGGAAAAGGAAGAAGAATGGAGAATCAAAAGCAGGGCTATTTGGCTTAAAGCCGGGGATGAAAACACTAGATTCTTTCATAATTTTGCTAAAGGCAGGAAATCTGCAAACACAATTTGGAGACTAAAAGATGAAGAAGGGAGAGATGTCAGCACTTTTCATGAGCTCTCTGACCTGGGTAAAAGACATTTTCAAAACATTTTCTCAGAGCAGAGAGAGGCATCTATCACTGAAGTCTTCAGAACTGTGCAAAGTTTTCCCAGATTTGTCGAGGAAGAAGAAGCTGAAGATCTCTTAATTCCGGTCTCTAAGGAGGAGGTTGAAGCGGCCATGAAGCTTATGGGCAAGGACAAAAGTCCTGGCCCTGATGGCTGGACTGTAGAACTTTTCCTCCACTTTTTTGAAAAAATTGGAGCAGAGATAACAGAAATCGTTGAAGAATCAAAACAGAAAGGGGTAATATATAGTCCTTTTAATTCAACCTTTATTGCTCTTATTCCAAAGAAGGATGATCCGGAGAGTTTTGAAGAATTTAGACCTATTTCTTTGTGTAATTGCATTTATAAGATCATTTCTAAGGTCATTGCCCTCAGAATTGGTCCGATCTTATCCAAATGTATTTCAATGGAACAATTTGGATTTCTAAATGGAAGACAGATACATGAAGCCATAGGTGTCGCACAAGAGGTGACTCATAGTATAAAAGTGAAGAAATTGAAGGGTGTTGTTCTTAAAATTGACCTTTCTAAAGCTTATGATCGGATCAATTGGCTCTACCTAAGGATGTTGTTAACCCACATTGGTTTTAGCTATCCTTTTGTCAGTTGGATAATGGGATGCATAACAAATGTCAATTTTGCTGTTTTGGTCAATGGAGCTGCCTCTTCCTTTTTTAACAGTCAGAGAGGCCTCAGACAAGGGTGCCCCTTATCTCCACTTTTGTTCCTCCTGGTGGCGGAAGGACTGAGTCGATTGATCCACAAAGCTAGAAATGAGGGTAAGGTCAAAGGTATTGAGGTTGCTATTAATCTATATATCACTCATCTGCTTTTTGTCGATGATATATTGATTTTTACTAATGGTAGTCAAAATGAATTAAAGGAATTCAAATGTATCTTTGACCTCTTTATAAAAGCCACAGGCATGCAAATAAACACTGGAAAATCCCAAGTCTGTCTTTCAGATTTTGATAGAAGGGAAAGAGATAGACTGTTAAATTTATTTCCTTTCCCCTCCCAACCTCTGGAGGACCCTTTCAAATACTTGGGCTTCTGGCTCAAACCTGCTGCGTACAGGAAAGCAGATTGGAACTGGTTAATTGCTAAGATTGAATCTAGAATTTCCCATTGGAGTTTCAGATGGTTGTCAAGAGCTGGCAGATTGACCCTGATAAAATCTGTCTTGTCTGCTATTCCAGTTTACTGGGCGGCACTGACTTGGATCCCAAAAGGTGTGATGGAAAAAATTCGTAGAATTTGCTGTAGATTTCTGTGGGCGGGTTCAAAGGAATCCTCCGGGCTGCCATGGGTAGCTTGGGATAAAGTGGCCAGACCAAAAGAATGGGGTGGATGGGGCTTAAAAAGATCCCCAGATTTCAACATTTCTCTAGCTGCAAAATCTGGATGGCACCTCATTTCTATGGAAAACCTGTGGACTAGAGTGGTCAAAAGGAAGTACATTGACCCACTTCCAATAGATGAATGGATTCGGAGCCAAAACAAGAAAGGACAATACTCTTCTGCTATTTGGAAGGCAACGGTGGAGGCTTTCTCAGTTATTGAACAAGGACTGGCCTGGAAAGTAGGAGATGGAAGACAGATCAGAATTGGAAGAGATCCTTGGGTTGGATGCAATGAAGCCTTTGCTTTATCCCCGGGATTTCTTAGACACCTCGACTCAAAAGGTATCCAGACTTTAAACCAGGTGGAAAGAGTTGGGCAGTCTACCATCTGGGGCCAGGCCTGGAAGACTGTGGTGGATCTAGGATTAAATGTCAGATGGCAAAATGAATGGGAGAGCTTCATTAAAGAACTCCAAAGATCCAATGTCAGGATAAAAGATGAGCCAGATATCTTGATGTGGGCTCATAGCAAATCTGGGGCATACTCTCCAAAGGATGGATACAATTTCCTTATGAGTAAGAAAGGCTGGGATCGTCCGGACTGGTGGGCAAAAGATATTTGGAAACTTAAATGTCCTGCTAAGGCGAGGCTCTTTTTTTGGTGTATTCTGAAAAGGAAGGTTCCCACTTGGGACACACTACAAGCTAGATTCATGGTTGGCCCTGGAAGATGTCCACTATGTAAATTAACTGAAGAAACAATTTTCCATCTCTTCATTTCCTGTCCTTTCACCAAGAAGATCTGGCTGGAGATCATGCGTCTTCTTAAAATCAATGCTCATTGGGGGGCCGATTCAATGGAGACCTCATGGTCGAAATGGTGGCATTCTTTTCCAGATGGGAACATGAGGAATTTGCCTCTTATTTTTGTTTGGGGTGTCTGGCTGTCCAGAAACAAAAGTCTTTTTCATGACAAAGACACTCCCCCAACAGTCACGGCCATAAATGTTACTGCAATTTACAATACATTGCCTCCTCCTGAGGACTTTGCTCCCAAACCAAATCAAAATCCCATCATAATTCAGGAGGGGATTCCTATTGGATACTTCGATGGGGCTTCTCAAAATAATAAGGCAGGTGCAGGCATTTGTATTTACATCAACCCGGATCACACTTTAAAAGCCTCTGTTGGGTTGGGTTCTGGCACAAACAACTTTGCAGAGCTCTCGGCTTTACGCTTTCTCCTTTGCTGGCTTCAACACAGAAATATAAATACTATTCAGATATTCGGGGACTCATTAAATGTTATCAACTGGATTAACGGAAAAGCTATTTGTCAAAACCAGATTCTGAAGAACATTGTTGAGGAAATCATGATCCTAAAGTCTTTCTTTAACAGGTTTTTGCTTTATCATATTTACAGGGACCGGAACGAGGAGGCAGACCAGTTATCTAAGGCTGGTCTACAACAGAATTTGGGCTGCTGGAGTATAGAAGAAAATATGCAGGGGCAGATTTATAGATCTGATTTGCCCCCATACGTTCAACATTTTTGATTTTCGGGTCCCATCTCCATTTTTTTGTCAATTTTGTCAGCGGCATTATTATCATGTTTATATATGTATTCACTGTATAAAACTGTTGTTATATTTCTTTCCTGTACCAGATGACGGACTTACTTTTTTTCAAAACTGCAAAACTTTTGTAATCATTATTATGGTTTTTAGTGTTTATATGGGGTTGTTTTCCTTCATCGAAGGAGGCCCCAGCATATATATACTGTTGTCTTAGCCCTGCGTGGCGTATTTACCTCTTTTAGGGAGGCCCAACAGCTGATTTTCTCAGTTGGAATTAGAACAGTTGACTTTTCCTCCATCAGGGAGGTGGAAATTTTTGTTTTTTCTTTCAGATTAAATGCAGAATAGCTCCAGTTTCATGTTGAGCTGATATCTTCTTCTGGTGCCCTCAGTGTGGCTGTAATGTACGGGTTATCCCGCCTTTTTTGTTTTCTCAATAAAATTTTGAGGATTTTTTCAGCGGAAAAAAAAATAGTTATCAATGTTTACAAATATTTTAATATTATTAAAATATCAAAATAAATTAACATGCTTAAAGTTTTATTTTAGAAATTTGAAAATTAATAATATTTAAGTAAAGTTGTAAATTCTTAATAAAAATGTGGTGCTTTTAATTGAGTGGAGAGACTCATTCAACATGGAGTATGAGTGGATGTGTAAGTCTAATGACTCATTCTACATCAGAGTATGAGTAAGCCCTCTGTTAGTACCATTTAAAAATAAAAAATAAAATTATGTCTAAATAGAAAACATATTGTCAACTATAATAAAAAATGAACAACTTCAGTATATAATCTATTTATAGAAAATTTTTGTTAAAGTAAATATTTTAAATTGTGGTAATATAATAAAAATTCATATATTTATAATAAAATATTTTAAATACGAATTATTTTACATAAGTACATAAAAATATATTAATAAAAAAAAACCATTTTAATTTATGTAAAATATTTTATTTTAATCCTATACATACTCTATATAACATTCAAAATACACTTTATAGAACGGTAATCACAGAATTTGATTGTTGATTGATCATTAAAGTATCCTAAACTAATTTTTAGTTGATCATTGAAAAATTCAGCGTATGATCCACAAGCTAGCAGTGGAGCCATTCAACAAAACATTGCATAGAGAATTAATCAAGATATGTGGAATAAACCAAGATGGCTCAAATGATATAATGTTAGTAATATTAAGGGCGTATAAAACAGCATACAAAAGAGCCACTAGTTAAACACCTTTCAAGCTAGTTTATAGTTGGGAAGCAATAGTCCCACTACACTCCTAGATTAATACTATGAAAGTATTTTCTGGTGTTAAATATAATATTGATAGATATAAGTAGTGGTGACTTCACTAGATAAATGCATGGAAAGATGAAAGATACACAGTGTTACTTTATTAGGAAATCTAAAAAAGACAACAAAATGCATGATAAAATAGACATATTAAAAAGAAAATTAATAAAATAAGACAATCTCGTGCTTATATAGGATAACAATATAAAAGGGAAACCCTCGTAAATTTGGAAACTGCATGGGTAGAATCATTTGTCACGGAAGATAGGAGACAAATTAGAGTTGTTCATTTGTCACGGAAGAGATGATAATTATTAAAAAATTAAACTAATAATAATATCTTATTTTATTGCCAATCAAGAACCTAATACATTATCGAATCAAGACTAATACATTGTTCATACAAGATATTGAGAAGAAGAGTCAAATCTCTACCCGACAACTTACAACTTACAAAAACCCCTGGATGAGTCGACTACTAAGACACTGCCAAAAGAAACCAAGTGACTAGAAATGGCAACTTAACAAAAATATCTAAAGTTGATCGAATGACAAAGTTGGACTAATAGAAAAAAATTCAACTAAAAAATTATCACCTCTACAAAGTTACTCTCTTATATGGGTAAAAGACCGGATTGACCTCAAGGACATGAATACTCAATTAGATTGGTAAAAGACCCAATTGACCCCAAGGACATGAAAGGTGTTTATGTTATTCCTTGCTCTTGTGGGACCCCATATGTTGGTGAGATTGGTCGCTCTATTAACCAAAGGATTAATATTGACCCCAAGGACATGAAAGGTGTCTATGTTATTCCTTGCTTGTGTGGGACCCCATATGTTGGTGAGACTGGTCGCTCTATTAACCAAAGGATTAATGAACACTACATAAAACATAGGAGAACCCGGTCTTCTCTCCTGGTTAAACATGCGGAGAGGACGAAGCACCATGTATGTATTGATGAAGCTCATGTTATGGCCAATATGGCGACGCATTTCCATCACTGGAAATTTAGGGAATCCATAGAAAGAAGACCGAGAAACCTCAATAAAGATGACGGCTCTAAAATTAGTAGTTGTTGGATCCCTACCCTCTTCTCCTAGCCGCCTCCTCGTTTTTCCTTTTATATTGGTTTTTGTTTTCTTTCTAGATAGGCAGATTAATAGGTTTAGGTCATGTGAGTTGATTCTTTCTAGAAACTAATTTGCTTAATAACTAATTAACTATTTATTTTTATATTTATTTCAGTAAATGATTTAAGGTTTTGTTTTCATAATATACAATTATTTAGTTCTCCATATATAGATATAGATATAGATATATTCATCCTTTTTAGATCATTCATTTAATAGGTCAGGGTCTTGTGAGTTAATTCTTATATTTTATGTCTATGATATTAATAATAAATGATACTATTTTGCATAATAACTTATTGACTATTTATTTATATATTTATATTAAATTAGGAATGTATATTTTTACATATCTTTCCTTACTATATTATTGATGTATTGTTTTTGTTTTATAATTATTTCACAATATACAAAACCATTTAATTAGTATTCCTATTAGCAATTTTGAGTTAGCCAAAAAAACTAACTTCCTTAATGATTTACTAACTATTTATATATTTTTATTATAATTGGACAACTAATTTATTAATTTTCAAAAATTTTGAATACGAACTTTACTTTTATTCAAATGCTCGTAATATAAAAAAACAATAATTTTGATAATAATCATAACTTTAATAACTTTTCCTCTCCCTCGGTCCAGTCAATTTGGCCAATCAAATGTCAAAATAGTTGTTTCCTAGTCAAATATAGCCGTTGGAAGATCTGCTCTCCCTATTTAACCTGTAGCCATGCTCTAGTTCTTCAACTTGTCCTGACGATCAAATGTCAAAATAGTTGTTTCCTAGTCAAATATAACCTGTAGCCATGCTCTAGTTCTTCAACTTGTCCTCACGATCAAATGTCAAAATAGTTGTTTCCTAGTCAAATATAGCCATTGGAAGATCTGCTCTTCCTATTTAACCTGTAGCCATAATCTGGGTCTTCAACTTGTCTTGACGATCAACCACACTCTTTGGTTCGAAAGGTGTCGACAAAAATACTATAATGTGATTTCCGACGAAAAATCTTCTCATTAATATTATTACTATTATATATATAACAAAATTAATTTTTGAAAATAACTCTATCATCTCTTAATTTAATAAGAGAAAAGTATAACAAAAAAAAATAATGAATTGGATAAATATAAAGTACAAAACCACGGGCTCTAACAAAACCATGAGCAAATGCTAATAGAATTTATAAAGGAAAGTTTTAAAAAATTAATCAATTAACAAAAAAAAATAATGAATTGGATAAATATAAAGTACAAAACCATGGCTACATAACAAAAAACTAATAGATTAAATAAATATAAAGTACAAAACCATCTACCATAACCAAACCATGGGCGATAACACTTTTCGTAAAACCTAGTTTAACACAATCAAATTTAGCAACTAAAAATCAACGGTTTAGTATATTTATATTATATACTATATTATATATATTGATTTAAAAAGAAATTAAAAAATGTCATGAATTTAATGATATTTAAAAAAAATAAAAAATAAAAATAAAAAACTAATATAAAGTAGGTAGTTAAATTGACCAGCAAAATTTAACACAATAATAAATTATTATACAATTTTTTGTGGTGGTACATTAATGAATTAAATAAATATAATAATAATTAACGATTTAATAAACTCAAATATTTGTATAAGAGAGACTCATAAAACACTTTAACAATAATTATAGTAAATAATATATATGAAAATGTCCATCTCAATATATACATAAAATTAAAAAAATTATAAATCAATCAATCAAGAATTAAACTCTATGATTTATAAAAGAATTAATAATTAAACATTCTCATTTCTTTATTAAAATTATGAATTAAGTTGTGATAGTTTAATTAATAGATGAAATGATTTTACCTGGATCCAGGTGTCTCATCGATGAATGTGCCCCATTCAATTTGAACACCTTCAATGTTTGGCATGATGACCACCTTCAATGCTTGGCATGATGACCACCTTCATCTGGAGACCCGACATCAGTACTTATCTCCATATGCATTGTCCTTGAGTCTTTATAATATATCCTCCTCGACTCATTCACACCTACTTGATGAATTCCCTCGTGTTAGCCACCATGTCACAATTAATACACTTTACCATGCCTCTTAATTGTTGTGTACCTTCCTTCATTCCCTTCATTCTTCATCTTACTCAGAATCACAATCAACTTCTCCTAGCTTACATGGCCATCATTTTCCCAGCTCCCTCAGTGAGCTTCACAAACCTCTAAACATGCACCATGGTAAGAGAAAGAGGATGTGCTCACCGCGACAACAGAGGATGAGTGCAAGGACATCCACCAAGTGATCCTTGGCTGGGAGATCATTCAAAGCTTTTCCATCCTGACATCCCGAAGCACATTAGATGCATCATTGTGGTCGTGGATGTGGAAGAATGTCGAAGACTAGGAGATGGGATTTGGGTGGTTAGAAATCTATTGGCCCACCATCTCTGGAACTAGGAATGCATGAGAGCTGGGGCTATAAGGAAAATTACAGAGTCCAATGCTTACATTAGCCATATCCAAACTTTGCTTTGCCACCTTTCTAGAAATATTGGCATAGATTTTCCTCTTGAACCTACTTCATCCACATCCTCCAGCTCCTTTGAAAGGTACACTGACCAGCAACCCTCCCACCAACCAAGCTCTCAATCTCCCTCCATCATCCTAGTTGGAGATGGGTATGGCTCTCCAATTCAAGGGCTAGTCATCAAGTATCACAAACAGTTATTGCGCCACTCCACTATTTCTCAACCCGTTGACAAGATGCCCACTCCTCAACAACTCGGCCCCCTCAATAGCTACATTGAGGAGAAAATTGTAGATGTGGGCCCTCTAGCACTAGGAGAAACACTGATGCAGGTCGTAGCTATGATAAGTAAGCGCCTTCAAGCTCACAAGGTAAACACTTAGTATGAGTATGAGCAAGTTCACTTTTTGCTTCACTTTCCTCTGTCTTCTTCTACTTTCATAATGGATCACGCATTGACAACCAAATTTGCAGTCACTTATGTAGAAGATTTTTATAGCCTATCTATGTTTTCTTTTTCTAGGACAATGAACTTGTTTCATGCTTTCCATTATCAAAAGACCATTTGGTTTTCCCCCTTTTTTAGGGAACATGATTCCCTTCCAAGCTCTTGCGAGTGAGGCATTTATGGGTCGAATGCATTTTTACCTCTATCTTATGTACAATATTTTTGTGAATATAAAGTAGTTCCTTTGCTCACAAAAAAATAGATGAAATGGTTTTATTCCAAGAAATTTTTTAGGTCAATTTTATTCAAAATCTACTCCAATTTTTTAAAGATTATATGTTTAAGTTGTTTAATTTATAAACATCAAGAGCTTTAGGGGATTTCCAAGGTGCATAATTTATTCATATATTCAAAAGTGTATTTTAAACAACATGAAATCACAATCTTGCTAGAAATTGTATTGCCAAATTTCGGCCAAAGAACCATTTGTCAATTAGTTAAACTACCCCGAATTAAGTTTAAAATATTTATTTTTTTACGTTTAGAAATTTAAATTTCCACAATTAAATATTAATAATAAAAATAATAATAATTTTCTTTTTCAAAATTTCATATGATTACTATTAATATGTTATATAATTAGATTAATTATAAAAATAATATTTAAGCAATAAAATATACTAATACTTAAGTATATTGGTTACATTTAAGAAAAATTATTAATTATATTATATTTTAAACTAGGCCAGATCCATTTTAGTTCTAGAACTACTAATTCTACTAATGGTGAAAAGGCATTTAAATCTCTTAAGATACAAACTTCTTTTAAAATAAAAATAGATTTAATTTTTTCTTAAAAAGTTAATAAAACTAAAATTAAAAATAAATCTAAACTAATTATTATAAATAAATATAAATAAAATCATTTATACATTAACGATGCTTATTAATCTAAACTAATTATTATAAATAAATATAATAAAATCATTTATACATTAACGATGCTTATTAACCATTTTTATTAGATTAAACATATGGCAAATCATAATTGAAAAACATTGATTAAATCTAAATTTCAAAAATGACTTAAATTTAAATAAAACAACACAAACTAATAAAAATGACAGTGTTTTGATTTTAAATTTGAAAATAAGGAGTAAATGTTCATCGCGAAAGGTGACAAATTATTTTAAAAGATGGCAATAGAAACACTAGCCCTATTTTCATTTCACTTCCAAATTTAAAGAATAAAATAATCTTTAAGAGAAAATAAGAAAAATAATAAAAATCTCCATAAAAATATTTTTTTTATTTTTTATTTTTTTAAAATTTATATAAATAAAATTAAATAATAAAAATAATTTAGACTCTCATTTTTATTATCAAACTCGAATCACATTCACTTTAAAGTTCACATTAGACCATAAAATAAAATCATTTTTTAAGAGGAAAAACAACAAGAATTTCCATAAAAATAATTTTTTTTTTAAATTCATATAAAATAATAATAAAACTTAAGTTCTCATTTCATTATCAAATTGGAATCAGATTCACTTTAAAATGTTCACATGACATGAACGTTAAATTTATATCATTATAAAAATAAAATAAATTCTTAAAAATATATTATTATCAAAATACAAATTTTTCATTAATTAATATAAAAAAAATTAAATGTGGACATAAAATAAACTTTTTTTTCTCTAGAAAAAATCGTAATTTTTCTTATAAAAAAAAAAAAACTATATTTTATGTATTCTAAAAATTAGTCGTTGAAAAGAAACCAATCATCCATCATGATGAGTCTACACTCAATAGTCTTTGGCTCAAATGGCAACATAAAATTATACATCTCTAAAAAGCTCATAAAAAGTACATACAAGTCTCAAATATCAACAAAAGTGTAGCCTCCCATTGCAGGGAGTGATCTTAGCACAAAAAAACCCTCGTAAATTTATTAGATGAGAAACAAAAAAAAAGATTATAGGCTTAAGTTGATCCATCCCTAAGCCTTCTATAAAAGGCCTGTGGTAAAACTCAAAGGATTATGCTCCATTCTACTCAAAGATCTTCCATGTGCCCTGAGCTTACTACGCCCCTGCTTTGGAAATGTCATCTGCTAAAGAATTCCTTTCCCTGAAAAATGTCAAAAATGAAACATAGTCAAAACTTCCTTTCAACCAAATAACTTGCTCCAACAAGGTACGTGGCATCTAGATCTTCCATTAAACCAATTAACAATAAGAAGACAATCCTTAGAAATATGGAACAATTTGCACTTTTTTGAAAGCAAAAAGTAATAGAAGTTTAATATTGTAGAGTTCAGGGAAATTGTTTGAGCCCCGATCCAATCCACTCTACATTTTGAAATAGTGGGAATCCCATACGTATAAAACAACACCACCTCCACATTCACCATTTTTTTGTGATGCACCATCAAAATATGCCCAAGGGGGATATTTGTCAACAACTTCAGGGATCACATTTCTCTGCCTATGATTTTCGGATAATTCTGGAATGAGATCATATAAGGCCTTGGAGCTTACAGCCACCAAGTTGTCTTGAGGGATTGCATGTTCTCAAAAATATCTTGATTCGAGGCTAACCAAATCCCCCAATTGATGATTGGTGGGATATTTCTAAGCTTCTTGGGGGAGGCATTTTCCCATCATGTGTGCCAAGAATCCAAACATGATAAACCCTGCCAAATCAAGTTCAAAGATAAGGAGATGTGAACTAAATTCCACATAACGCAAGTGAAGGGACATTCTAAGAAGAGCTGGTTAACTATTTTTTCAACGGATTTGCAAAGGGAACACCAACTTGGACTGAGAAAACATATTTGTTCTTTTTTTTCTCAAGTAGGAAGCTTGTTTTCGAGGATACAACATTAAAAGAGACGATATTTTGTCGAACAAATAAGCTTTCACACCTTCTCTCGCCACCACACACCATCACTTGGTTCCTTATATGCCATAATAAAGTGTTATCCATTCTTTGGAGAGTATCCACCATTAGAGGAGTGTATCCAGTGCAGCATGTCTTCCCTATCACTCAATTTGACATGGGAAGCATTTATGGAAGCGGTGTAATGTTGCCATAAATCAGACCATGCCATTCGAAAATTCAATTAATCTACATTCATCCAACCCTGTGCCCATATAGAAGTTTTGATCCGATTTGCCACCTGATTTAAAGTTGAGAACCTCCTTTCATGAAGGAAACCCACCATATCCTATAGCAAAGTGAAATGAGCACCACATCTGACCCAGATGTCTTAGTCGATTCTAATGTGTTCCCCAGTACCTACATTTCGTGCCAACCCCTTTTCAATCACTCCAAAATACTTTAATAATGCCTTCCATACAAATGACATGTTAATACTCTGATTATTTGGGGATTAGAGCCAATACTCATGGGAGGTGGGGAATATTTGTTTTCTGTAAACCACATACTTCCACAAGATTTCGGTGGAGATCAAGCACCATCCTACCTTAGCAGCCAATGCTTTAGAAAACAACACAAGATTCTTCAGGCCCCATCCACCCCATTTATTTAGAAGGGTAATTGTATCCCATATGACCCACAGGAAGACTCTACCATCCTTTGAGCCTAGCCATAAGAATATGCAACAACTTTTATGGACAAAATTAAGGACCCCTTTTGGAATCCAACAGAGAGATATCCAAAATACCGAAATAGCTTCTAAAACTGATTTTATGAGCACTAATCTACCATCCCTTGAAAGCCATCTAAAACTCCATATTTTGATCATTTTTTCATTCTTATCCAACAACTAATTCCAATCCACCTTCCTGTAGTCATTGGATTTAAGATAAAAACCCATATATTTAAGGCCAACATTAATAGAGTTTAATTGAAACAAAAAAGGCCTTGTGCATATGTGTGCTCATCACAAGATAACCCCACTGTAATTAAAGTAGACTTTTATATATTAACTATCATGCCTATAGATTTTACAAATAGAGACAATGCAACTTTGATAGAAGCTAAACCCATCCTAGAACCATCATAGAATAGTAAGATATCATCGACAAATAATAAATGTGTGATGAACAAATTATTGATTTTTTATTAGCTTGGGAGCTACTCGAAGCCCTAGGGTTCGGGGTTGGGAAGGTGAAGCACCACAAATGGAGCATTTTGGACATGTGATGGATGGATATGATAGAGGATCGCAAGGGAGAATCCAACGCTTTGAGATTCGCTAAATTTGAGTTTTTCTTAATGAGATATGAATTTTTGAAGATTGTGATGGGTCTTTCGACAATCGAGTCATGTAGGCTTGAGAAAAAATTGTCCAAAAGACATAGCTCTTCAAAAATTCATGGAGCCATTCTTTTAGATATAAATAGAAGGTGTATGTGATGTTATTTCCTCATCCAAATGTGAATATTTTCATAGAAAATCATCCCTAAGGAAGTTTCAGATCTAGAAGAGGAAGTGAGTTTGATTGGAGATTGTTTTGTGGGTCTTTTGTTGGCTTGGAAGGATTGTTGGAAAACATAGAGGTAGTCTCATATGTGAAGGTGACTTGGATAGTTTTTTGATGATGTTTTGTGTGGGTTTTACCTCTATTGACTAGGCTGCAGTATTGGAGACTCCTACAGCTAGGTCGTAGGCCTTGTCTTGCTAGTGACAAGGGGGTGAAAGGATGTTGAAGTGCCTACGTATGTCGCAGGTCTAAACAGGGAAGAATAGAGGCATGTTTGGGGTTTTTTATAGCCCAAAATAGCAGGAAAGGTGTGCAAAATTGATTGGAGGTAAACCGCAATTGTGGGAGAAGATTTTGACATGGAGGAAGGGAGTTGGTGCAATTTGTCAACAATCCTAACTAGAGGTACAGACCTGAAACAAAAGATACCAATCTATATGGAAACAAGCTATGCGTGTAGATGATAGTTTTATGTTGAGATAGATTGTTAATTGGATGGTGTCTAAGTGTGGACAAGTTGCAGCCTGTGGGAGCCATGTGTTAGGGATGTATTGAGTCATTAGAAACCCTAACTAGGAGTAGATTCTATAGTGATTGGATTGAGTTCCATTGGTGATCCAGGTGGATATTGGTGGCCACCTACCTATTCCACCTAGACCTCCAGTTAGTTTCATCAGTTTCCTTGTTTATAGAAGCATTTACTATTTTGAGCATTTTTTTGGGTCCTGAACTTCCAGAGTAGTTTTGACTCCCTAAACGATGTTCTATTGAGGTTCGCAGCAAGTCCATAGCCATAAGAAAGGGCCTACAACAAATCCTATAGTACCCATAGAGATATTTCAAACGAAGTATTGTATTCGCCAAATGGAGATAATATGACCAAGTTACGACTTCGGGAAGTTGGTTGCCCAACTAACCCTAACATAGCCCACAAGCTCTTAGTGTTCCATCTGTTGGGGTTAGGGTTTTGGTTTTTTAGGGTTTTCACTTGTTGTTCAATAATAAAAAGGCCTGAACTAGTTTATTCCCATTTTCTATATGTAAGCCTATTTCAGTGCTTTGATATTAATGAAATGAAGTTTCATTTTTTCTACATCTCTGTCTTTATGTGTATATATGTATTTTTTTGTGTTCCTGCATAAGTTTGGATCAGTGATATTAGAGTGGTCTTCTCTTTCATTGTTTTTCTTTGTATGTCCCCAATGAGGTCATGGTATAAGGAGTTAGGGCTTAAAATAGTTGAACCTTTCCAGGACAGCCTCGTAAACCCTGACGGCCTCCCATGCTGGAAGAAAATAAAGACGAGGGGGCAAGAAATCCCAAAATTGGGAAGAGCACCTCCACCATATTCGACAGGTCCTCCAAACCCTGTGGCAACTCAAGTTGTGTGTCAATTTGGAGAAATGAACTTTTAGTATGACCCAGGTTCAATATCTGGGGTACATCATTGATAAGCGGGGTGTGCATGTGGATCCAGCCAAGATACAAATCATTCAAGATTGGTCAGCCCCAACCACTCTAACAGAGCTCTACAACTTTCTGGGTCTCGACATCTTCTACGAGAGGTTCGTGTCGGGGTTCTCTCATATCACTTGGCCTTTGAGTCAAGTCACTAAGGAAGGAGCGAAAGCAAAGTTCCTTCAGTCTAAATCCCAACATAAGACATTTTTTGAGTTAAAGTATCACTTTTACTCTGCACTAGTTCTCACATTACCAGACCTACAACAACCATTTGAGATGGCGACAGATGATTCTGACTATGCTATTAGTGCAGTTCTTCTTCAACAGGGGCATCCAGTGGCATATCACAGTTAGGCACTTTCAGACATACTCCGAAAGTATCCCACCTATGACAAAGATATGTATTCCATTGTGCAAGCCTGCCGACAATGGAAGCATTACATTCTGGGGAAGGACACAGCCATTCACACATACCATAGACCCATGTATTTCATACAGACACAAGGGAAGTTGTCAAACGATTTCCATCAAAAAAGGTCCACGTACCTACAACAATTCCATTTGAACATTAAGTACAAGAAGGGAAGCACCAACAATATTGCAGACTGCCTTAGTCGACCGTCCATCATGGCGTTGACCACTATGATCGACTCTTATGGGCACGCAACTACAAGGTGGCCACACATTTACAAGAGTGATCCAAAATTCAGCAACACATACCAAATGCTCCTTGAAGCCAAGCAAGTCCCAAATTTTCACTTCCAAGATGCACTGTTATGCCACTTGGGACACCTTTTTGTTCCTTTAAGGAAGCATTCCAAGATGATTTGGGAATCACACTACAGTCAGGTCACTGGACATTTCAAAGTAGAGAAAATAGTGGCAGTGTTGTAGAAGTATTGTTATTGGCCAAACCTTCGACAAGATGTTGGGAAGTACATCAGTTCCTGCACTACCTGCGTCATTTTCAAACCAACCATTAAGAAGTAAGACCTATATACTCCTTTGCCCACTCCTAATTGATCTTGGGAATCGATCTCCATGAATTACATGTCAGGCCTTCCTTCTACTAAGCATGGCAACGACTATGTTTTCGTGGTCGTCCACAAATTATCTAAGATGGCCATTATGGAAGCCTGCAAGAAGAGTATCACAACAAAAGCCACTGCTAAGCTCTTCTTTGAATGAGTGTGGGTACACTTTGGGATCCCACAATCCATTATCTCAGATCAGGACAGCAGGTTCCTAAGTACATTTTGGTTAAGTCTCTTGTTGATGTTGGATACCAAGCTCACTATGTCCATGACTTTCCACCCTCAAACTGATGGCCAAACAAAGGTCGTCAACAGGATGATCATAAACATTTTGTGCATGTACAACTTGAAGAATCCATGCACTTGGGATGAAATCCTCCTTTATGTCCAACATAACTACAATAGAGTCATCCATAGGTCAAATGGCCACAACCCCTTTCAGATGGGATTGATATTCCAACCACTATGTCCCATTGATGTGGCCATACCAATTGCAGCTACTCAGGTAGATTTGAATCATGTCTAGTACGAAGCTGACAGGGCTAACAACTTCATTGATCACATTTAGAACATCTTCTAGCAAGTCCATGACATATCGGAAAGATTCAAGGCTAAGTACAAGCAGTGACATGACTAGCATCGGGTGCCACATAAGTTCCAAGTGGGCGATAAAGTTTGGCTACATTTAGAGAAGGAACACCTCGTTGGGCCCAACCACAAGCTATGCCCACTCTCATATGGGCCATATACCATCACCAATATTGTAGGTGATAATGCCTTCAAGCTCAACATTCAACCATTCCTTGGCATGCACCTAGTATTCAATGTGGACTTCCTTCGGCCATACTTTCCACCATTATTGGACACATCCGACACTGCAGAACAAATCACACCAATAGAGTTAAACCCAGACTGCATGGAGCATGCCACAATTGATCGAATCATGGACACATAGATCAAGAACACTCCCCAATAGAGGATCCAGCTATATTGAGCTGTCAAAGTGATCCAACTCCTTCACTAGGGCAAGTGGTTCCTTGGGGACCAGGTTTAACATAACTTTCCTCACCTCGTGGAGGCTCTACATGCAATGGGGACCATTTCTTACTAAGGAGGGAGGACAGATATAGGTGGATATTGGTGGCCACCCATCTATTCCACCTAGACCTCTTGTCAATTTCATCAGTTTCCTTGATTATAGTAAAATTTACTATTTTTAGCATTTTTTGGGTCGTGAACTTTTGGAGCCGTTTTGACCCCCTAAACGACTTTTTTTGAGGTCTGCAACAAGCCCATAGCCATAAGTATGGGCCTGTGGAAAATCTTGTAGTACTTAAAGAGATATTTCCAATGAGGTATCATACGTACCAAACAAAGATAATATGACCAAGTTACGACCCCGGGAAGTTGGTTACCCAACTAACCCCAACAAGGCCCACAAACTCTTTGTGTTCCAGCTCTTGAGGTTATGATTTTGGTTGTTTATGGTTTTCCCTTGTTATTCAATAATAGAAAGGCAATTGAGCCTCATTCTAACATACTTCAAAGGCATGTAGCCACCACATCTCTTCTCATAGATAAGCTACCATTGTCCGAGATAGTTTATTCCCATTTTCTGTATGTAAAGCGTATTTCAATTATTTGATATTAATGAAATGAAGTTTTATTTCTGCTACATCTCTGTGTTTATGTGTATATCTGTGTTTTGTTGTGTTCTTGCATAACTCCATTCATTTAGACTGGTGGAAGGCATTGTGTTGGTAGCCCAAAGTAGCCCTTGACAAGCAGTCATAAAGGGAGTTTAACAGTTGAATTTTGGATGAAGTTGTGAAGCCTAATGTGCAATACATTGATGGACTAATGGACTACTAGATTGGCATATTGGAGCTTAGGTATTTCCCAGCCTAGAAGAGTAGATTGGATCAGCCCGTGTTCATTGAAACATAAGTGACGTGCAACAGTGATAGGTGGTAGCCCTCTTGGAGTCTATATGTGTTGTCATTTGATGGACTAAGCGGTACCTAGAGAGAAAATCGAAAGCGAAGGACCAACAGGACGAGGTACGACATAGATGCTAGGCTTGTAGCAAGATTGTCATTGTATCTTGTATTCTTGTACTTGTGGATAATTAAGGGCCAATATTCCTAGTGTGGGAGCCCTGGATTATTGTAATACTCAGTTGATTTAATATAACGAAGATTGGGTTGTTGTACATATTTTCATTAGAGGAAATTTTAGCCTAAAAGTGACATTTTAAGGAAAAATAATAAAATAAGAGTTATGAATTTTGGAGGGGGAAAACTACATTTTTTAATTGTATTTTTGGCTTATCTCCTTATAGGCTTACTCAAATTTCAAGTGTAGATAGTTGTTAGATGTGGAATTAAATTATGCATCTAACAAGTACCCATTATGAATACTTTTGAGACGATCCACATTGATAAAAATGAAGATACATTAAAAAAGCATGTTCAACATGTTTTTTAATGTATCTTCAATTTTTATCAATGTGAGTCTTCTCGTAAGTGTGCATAATGGGTACTCGTTGGATGTAAAATTTAATTTTGCATCCAATGAGTGTCTACACTTGAAATTTGAGTAAACCTATAAAGAGATAAACCAAAAATACAATTAAAAAAGTTAGTTTTTTAATTTTTCCTCCAAAATATTTACATGTACCTCTTTTTAAATTTAACAGATTTTGATTGGATTACATATTTTGTACATGAAAATTTCGTGGGCATTTTTAAGGCTGAAATTTCCTCTAATGTAGAATATTTTGTAAAAAATTGTCTATTCTTGTGCTTTTTATTTACTACTATTTATATTTCGTTGTGCAAAGTAACTTTGTTAAGATTCTTGGTTTGGTAGTGTCAAAGATTTTAATATTCTATCTTAGATCCCAAGATCGTGGAAATTCAACAGAGATCCCCAATAACAGGCAATCCATTTAAATCACCCCTACTCTTTTCCTCTACTAATAGCCAGTTGAGACCCTTAGATACCAAAAGAGATAATAAGGGAGAGAGTGGGAAACCTTAACGCGGTTGAGCCATTTCCAAGCACCTCAAAGGAAACAGAGATAATACAACACATTACCCAATTGATAAACACCCCACTTAGTTAATAGCACTCCAAACTCCACACCTTCCAAACCCATAGGCACTCTAAGTGCAAGGTTAATCAATCATACAGACAAAATTTGGGTGCGTTCATCCAGAGTCGAGAGGGGATCGAGTCCAGTGGCTTCAAAACAATTGCTTACGAGGCTAATATCACTACCTTACCTCGAAACCCAGGTGCATTAAGAACATTTTGATATATATACCCATCTAACCCTATCATAAGCCTTGGACAAATCTATATTGAGCATCATTCCCTTCAAATTTTTCGTTTTGATGCTATGGAGGCCCTCCGAAGCCACCCCAATGACTTCATGAACCTGTCTTCCTTCCAAGAAAGAAAATTTTTCCTTTGAGTTGTGTTGAGACAAAACCAACTTCAATCTATTTGCAATAATTTTAGATATACTTTTGTAAATGATACTACAAAATGAGATCGGCTTGAATTCATCAAAAGAATTAGGGGAGTCTGATTTAGGGACCAGAGAAATGCAAGTGGAGTTAAAAGCATTGTACATCCACCATGATTGCCTACAATCCTCAATGAAAAAAAGATCTGCCTACCCCAACATATAAAAAATATATATATGTATTTACTAGTCATCCGTTTGAGCTCGGGCTTTTGTCCCTCTAGAAACTGTGCAACATTGTTTTCAACTCTTCCTCAGAGACATGTTCCATTAAAGAATTGTTTGTATCATCATCAGTAAAACGAGGGAAGAGGTCAGTGAAATTAATGACCTCGTCGAATGTGATCTCCTAAGGGACTTTAAACAAGGAACTGGAATGACTAATACTTAAACAAGCTAGAACCTATAAAGTATTTGCATTGTCTCCCTCTAGATCATCAAGAGCCCAAATGGTGTTTATAGCCCAACTAGCTTTAGCACACTGCTGAAAAATATGTGAGTTTTCATCCCCTCTTTAACCATATTGTGCAACTTCTTTTAACCTCCATTCTTCCTCCTGCTCCTTTAGAATTTTGTTCCTTGAAGCTTCTAGCTAAAAGATTTTTTATTTTGCTTCTTCATAGAAGTATCCCCCCATGTGGATCTTCTAACGGCTCCAACTCTTGCAATACTCTTTTTAACTCCTCGAATTTTCTTTTTTTTATCCTTGGCCTAGTTGATAATAGCTCTCATGAGACTACTAAGATTGTTTGCGAACTGAGCCGATAGAGAGCCTTCCCTCTTAGTCCTGAGAGGAATCCAAAGATCCTTGACAAGAGATTGAAAAGATCCATCCTTCAGCTAGGATGAGTTAAACTTGAACGGGACCTTAGGTTTCTAAGATCCACCTTTTAGTTCCAGAAAAATAAGGTGGTGATCAAAGCTACCACCCACACTAATCCATTGATGAAATAGAGGAATTTGTTCCAACAAATGTTCTGCAACAAGAAAACAGTCAATCCTTCTAGCTATCATTGCACCTCCACTCTCCTATTAGTCCAAGCAGGCTTTAATTTTATAAGATAAACATCATAGAATTTGTGCTCTAATAAAAGACGAGCAAAATAATATGAAAGGGGATTCGGATGAGAATGTAGCCCCCAGATCTTTGAAACACCCATCGAAAAATTTAGATAACCTCCACAAACAACATTTTCCATATTCATAAAAGAAAAACTCATAAGATGATCCCAGAAGGTTTCCCTACCATGACACAACCCATAAATATTAACTAGCTTCGGATCCCTTCCTAACTTTAACACAAAAACATTAGCCCCCAAAAACCATTTAGCTCCCTATGAACTCAGAAACTCTATGGACCTTTGTTTTGACAATTAGGGCCAATGCACCTGATTGTCCTTTAGTATCCACCGTCCTAACACTCAGAAGTTGAGATGCCATTGACCAGATAGAGACCTCCTTGAATGGATCCCATGAGTAGTCCAGCTCATCCTCAGGGCCTATCATTTTCAATTTCACCAACCCATAGTAGCTTCAACATGAAAACAAAAACTCTAGCTCACTAGACCCGTCAGTTTCGAAAGAGGTTAGACTGTCACCAGGGGGTCACACTTAAAAGTTGAGATGACATTCACCAGATAGAGAACTCATTGAATGGATCCTTTGAGGAGTCCAACTCATCTTCAAGTCTTGCCACTTTTGCTTTCACCAACCTCTAGTAGCTTCAGCATGAAAACAAAAACTCTAGCTCACGAGACCTGTCGATTTCGAAAGAGGTTAGAGTGTTCAACTCCCTACTTTCGAGAAAACCCTATACAACCTTTCAGTAATCCAACAAATACTCATTTTTCCCCTTTTAAAAATTTAAGACCTCAATTGTTAATAATTAGTGACAATTACACAAAATTATTGCGAAAAAATTTGCTAATCTTGAAAAGTCCTCAAGGTTTTGAAAAATCCCCAAGACCACAATCACACTTACAAAATCGTTTTCTCTTTTTACCCCCACATAAAGTCAACTTTATATTTTTATACTACTGTAAAAATAAAAACCTTTCATAAATTATTATAAAAAAATCATCTATTCAATTTAAATAATATATTATAAAATTATCAAATTGCACTTTTAAATAATAAATTTAATAAAAAAAAAAATATCAATCACTATTCATTACAAACAAAAATTTGATCATCACTGAAATGAATTCAAATTCACCACAAACAAACCGCATCCAACAACACTACATATTTATTTTATTCAACTCGAACTTTTTCAACATGATCCCATAAATATTCATTCAACCTACTATGGTTTTCCTAGTCCACTTTTTAATGAAAAATCCCTTATTACTTTATTCAATGTTGGCTTTTATAAAAATTTCTATTAAGTCTTTATTCAATCCAAGTCACTTTTTCTAACCCCAATTCACTATTCATTATGTTATTACTCAACTTACCACTCATTACCCGCATTATCCATCTCATTTAACCCCAATTCACTATTCATTATGTTATTACTCAGCTTACCACTCATTGCCCGCATTATCCACCTCATTTAACCCCAATTCACTATTCACTATGTTATTACTCAACTTACCACTCATTACCCGCATTATCCACCTCATTTACCTTTAATAAGCAATATTCAAATCCCAAAAATGTAATAAATTATAATAACATATATTTCAACAATATAATAAACGTATACATCATTTTAAAATTTTCTAAAATACATATGTTATTTATTACGTTCACCCTTCATCATACTCAGTGAACCCACTTTTACACTCTTATTATTCTTATTCAACTTGGAATCCGTCTTATTAGCGTAATTCATGGCTAAATAAATTTATGTAAACATTTTATTTAACGGTAGAATAAATCAGTGTTGATCCATCTTAATCTCCGATTTACCAAGCACTGAGAGGGATCGTCCAAAAAGATCTAATCTCT
>APFE030397336.1:7679-26667 GCA_000404065.3 Pinus taeda | reverse complement strand
GAAAATGCATCTTTCTTCAATAATGTTGTTAGAGGTGCTGCTATTCTCCCATAATTCTTAACAAACTTGCGATAATACCCTGTCAACCCAAGAAATCCTCGCAGATGCTTTATGGATGTGGGATTTTTCCATTCCTTAATGGCTTTAATTTTGCTAGGGTCTACCTTAACTCCTTCATGAGATACAATATGACCCAAATATTCCACCTCCTGGACTCCAAAGAAACATTTGGATCTTTTTGCATATAATTGTTTCTCCTCCAATAGTTGTAGCACCCTGCCAACATGTTCAACATGATCCTTCCAAGACTTGTTGTAGATTAGTATATCATCAAAAAATACTAACACAAATTTTCTAAGGAATGGTTTGAAAATTGAATTCATCAAACCTTGAAAGGTTGAAGGTGCATTGGTAAGGCCAAAAGGCATGACCAAAAATTCATAATGACCCTCATGAGTTCTAAATGTTGTTTTCGGAATGTCTTCAGTCTTCATTCTGATTTGATGATATCCTGAACGAAGATCCAACTTGGTGAAGTAAATGATCCATGCAATTCATCCAGTAATTCATCAATGACAGGAATGGGAAACTTATCTTTAATAGTGAGCTTGTTGAGCTCCCTATAATCCGGACACATGCGCCATGATCCATCCTTCTTGTGCACCAATACTACTGGAGAAGAGAAAGTACTTTGACTCGGTTGAATTATACCAGCCTCTAGCATTTCTGCAACCATACGTTCAATTTCACTCTTTTGGGCATAGGGATATCTGTATGGCCAAATCTTTGGAGGAACACTTCCTGGAATCATATGAATAGCATGATCATGGCACAATAGGTGGGAGACCTTTGGGGTCTCAAATACCTTGGAATGATTGTCCAAGACTTTTTGGAGATCTGGAGAAATAGATGATTCCAATGTGGAAACATCTAGAGAACATAATTGTGCAATTACACCCCTTTGTTCCTTTTTTAGAAGCTTTGTCATACCGTTAGAGCTGATTATCTTTCCTGGTTTTCCTACAATACCCCTTAATTCAACTTCCTTTCCTTCCATAGAAAATTTCATGAAAATTTCTTGAAAATTAAAAGCTATTGTACCCAAGGATTGTAGCCATTGGACTCCTAGTACAACATCAGCACCTCCCATTGTAATGGAAAGCATTGGGCTAGTCAATACATATTCTCCCATGGATAGCTTGATATTATGGCACTTTCCAGAGCAATTTATTGTTCCTCCATTTGCAACCATCACTTGACACTCTGGTGCTGGATATAAGAAGCAATTCATTTCTTTTGCTACCTTACAATGAATAAAATTGTGGGTACTTCCTGAATCAATCAACACTATTACCTTTTTCTTCTTGATTTGTCCTTCTATCTTGATGGTTTGAGGAGTGGTAATTCCCGCCAATGCATTACAAGATATGGTCGGATTCATTTGTTCTTCATCTAGGCTTTGTTCTTGGAGTATATCCTCTTCTTTTGACCTTTCTTGCTCCTTTTTTCTTCCTCTTCACAATCTATGTAGAATAATTTCTTCTCAGCACACTTATGACCTTTAGTGTATTTGCTATCACAACTGTAACAAAGCCCTTGTGCTCTTTTTTCTTCCAATTGTTGTGGTGTCAACCTTATAGGTTGTGGAAGACTAGGGACAACACTTCCATCTTTATAGTTGTGAGTGGTATGCTTCCTAGTGCCATAATTTTGCTTTCCATTTTTCTTGCTAACCTGAATGCCTTCTCTAATGAATCAGGTTCCCAAAGAAGAACAACGTGTTGGATATTATCCTTTTAAAGACCCTATGAACACATCAATCCTATGCTCCTCTGGAATATCTTTTACCCTTATGTTCAATTTTTGGAACTCCTCAATGTGCTCCATTATTGAACCCTTTTGTTTGAGACTTATCAATTGGCTAAAAAAAGTGTTGCTTTTTGTATCCTCAGAATGTGCTATCAATTCTTCCGTAAAAATTGCCCAAGTGATAAATTGTTTACGAGAGCAAAGCCATTGATACCATACAAACTGATTTGGTTCCAAATATAAAGTTACCATACGTACTTTTGTGTGTTTTTCACATTATTGAGATCGAAGAATTGCTCCATCTGTAATATCCATGTGGCAGGATCCTTGCCATCAAAATTCCTCATATCGATTTTTAGAATATGATGGGTCTTCGATCCCACATTAGAGTCTATGGAATCATGATTAACATTTCTTTTGTTCTCATCATGAGTTTCCTTTACTACTCTTTCACCCTTAGTGACCATTTTTTGTGGCAACTTATTGATATTTATCTTCAATTCGTCCATGTCTGTCTTTAAATTTGTCTTCAAATTGTCCATGTCTGTCTTCAAATCTATCTTCAAATCGTCCATGTCTGTCTTCAAATTTGTCTTCCAATCATCCATCTTAGCTTCCATGCCCTTTATCTTAGATTCCATGCCATTTATCTTAGCTTCTGTTAGCTTTTGTGAGGCTGACATTTTTTCCACTTGGTCTTGTAATTTTGATATATCATGTAGCATTTCTTCCTCTTCTTCATGAGTCATGCTAGAGCTTTCAGGTTCCTTCCTAGGTGTTTTCATTTTCTTTCCTCGGGGCATCACTTACCGATAATAATTCTCTACTTGCCCTTTGAATTCCTTCAAAATAAATTTTCAAACCAATCTTAAGCAAAAATTTAAAAAATCTACACACTTTTTTTTTCTTTGTAGGAGCTCTATTTCCTTTGGTGTATCTCTATACTTTCAGAACATCGAATTTTTAAATTGTGCCCTGTGGTAGCCCTCTATGTCCTCTTTCCAATGCCACCCATCTGACCCCAATTGGATTCTCCAATGAAGAGTTATGACAAATCTCCCACAGTGACCTGATTATAGACCTTTTCAGAAGATAGAATTTGTATGAAGTGCCACGTGTCACTATTTGGATCTCTGGCTTTGAAAATTATCTAGACGAAACTACATTCTGTCCTCTTTCTGTACCTTTTTGCGAAATTTCAATCCGATGCTCAGAGAGAAAGTTATGACAATTTTCCCCAGGTCACCTGTTTGGAATGTAATTCAGGAGTTTGAAAAAAGACCAACTTCCTCAGATCATATCTCCACACATGTAGCGCAAAAAGCTTTGAAATTTGGACCCAAGCTGCAGCGCGATGTCTTCTCAAATGTTTTTTTTTTACTTCTGAAACGTCGCAGAAAAAAACGTTATAGCGAAAATACCACGCTGACCTATTTGGAGCAGTGAAACCCTAGAACTTGGCTCCGATACCAAATGTTATGAAACCAGCTCAAGAAAAGATAGAAAAGATAGATCAACGCCGTAGAATTCAGCCTCTTCGAGGGGAAACCTCCTTACATTACATAAATGAAACAAGTCTGGATGATACAAATGACAACCTCCTTCTATAATAGGAGTCTAAGGATCACAATATAACCCAGCCGACCTAACAATAATAATACAAAGCCACAAAAATAACAATAGAGGGATTCTATGGGGCACAGTAATAACAATATGGGGGCAATAGGGGCACAAAAATATTAATAAGGGGTACAACTACCATAATGATGGGGTAATCACTAATATTATAGGGACCCAAGAAATTCCTAAATCTGCAGCCATCTTATAAGTATGTATTTGAAATTCAATATGAAGCATTACCTCTTTGCCATACACCAACTGATATGGTGTAAATCCTGTAGTGTTCTTCCACGTGATTCTATAAGCCCAGAGTGCATCTTTGAGCATCTCTTTCCAATTCTTTCTACTCATTGCTATGGTCTTAATGATAATTCCTTCCAATGTTTTATTTGTGGATTCCACCTGGCCATTGGCCTGTGGATGGTAAGGTGTACTTTTCCTGTGCTTGATTTGATATTTTTCTGTGATGTCTTTGACTAGCTTTGAAGTAAACTGAGTACCTTGATCTGTCACTATCTCTCTTGGTACTCCATACCTTATAAAAATTTCTTCAAAAATGAAGTTTACCACTGTTTGTTCAGTTGCCTGAACTAGTGTTTTGGCTTCAGCCCATTTTGTCAGGTAATCTGTACATACTAGGATGTACTTTTTGCCTTTGGAAGTTTGATTGATGGGTCCTATGAAATCTAGAGCCCATTTTTCAAATGGCTCTAAGTGTACTTGATGCTGAAGTGGCATTTCATCTGTAGCTATTGACCTGCCCATTCTTTGACAACTATCACAACTTTTCACATACTTCTTGGAATCCTTAAAAATAGATGGCCAGTAGTATCCAAGACTGAGAATCTTGAATGTTGTTCTTTTGGCCGTAAAATTCCCACCACACGGTTCATCATGGCAAGATTTTAAAATATCAATTATTTCATCGTTTCTTACACATTGTCTAATAATCATATCATAACCAATGTAAAATAAATCTCCATTAACGCATGAGTATCTAGCACTTTGTTTGATCAACCTCTTCTTTTCCTTTGGAGTAAAATATGGAGGTGTTCTTCCTGTGGACAATTAATTGGCCAAGTCAGCATACCAAGGATTCACTATTGAAATTGCAAATAAATTTTCATTTGGAAAATAATCTTCAACCGGAACAACCTCACCTGGATTTTGCAGTCTAGAAAGAAAATTTGCCACCTGATTCTCCTTACCTGGTCTATCTAACAATGTGATATTAAATTCCTGTAATAATAACAGCCATCTGGTAACTCTGCCATTAGTTACTGGTTTATTCCTTAAATACTTAATGGCAGAATGGTCAGTATGTACAAAAACCTCATAACCAGTTATATAATGTCAGAATTTATTCACAGAATGTATGATTGCAAGCATTTCTTTTTCAGTGACTGTGTAGTTTAATTCTGCAGGTGTTAGATTTTTACTAATGAAATAGATGGCATAATGGAAAGATTCCTCCTTTTGGCCTAATGAGGCACCTACTACAATATCAGATGCATCTGTAAAGATGTGAAATGGTAGGTTCCAGTTAGGTCCTTTTAAGACTGGTGTGGTTGATAAATTTTCTTTGAGTGTTTCAAAAGCTTGCTGACAATTCTCATTCCAGTTGAAAGGTGTGCCTTTTGCTAGAAGCTTAAACAAAAGTAAAGCTATTTTACTAAAATGTTCAATAAACCTTCTATAATAGCTTGCATACCAAAGAAAACTTCTTACCTCTTTTTGAGTCTTCAGAATTGGCAAATTGACAATGATCTAGATTTTTGATGGATCAACTTTAATGCCTTGAGAAGAAATAATAGTGTCCTAATACTATCCCTTCATTTAACATCATAAAACACTTTTCATTGCTCAGGGAAAAATTAGCTTCAATACATCTCTTTAAAACTTTTTCAAGATTCTCTAATGCATGCTCAAATGAATTACCATACACTGAAAAATCATCCATTTAAACTTCAACACAATCATGAACTAAATTAGCAAAAATAGCTAATACAACTCTTTGAAATGTAGTGGAGCATTGCAAAGTCCAAATGGTAAAAAATTATAGGCATAAGTGCCCTAGGGACAAGTAAAAGTGGTTTTGTTCTGGTCCTCTAAGGCTATCTTGATCTGGTTATAGCCACTGAAACCATCAAGAAAAGAGAATGATGATTTCCCAGCTAGTGTGTCTAGCACTTGATCAATAAATGGTAGTTGGAAATAATATTTGAGGGTTGCTTTGTTCAATTGTCTGTAATCAACACAAATCCTCCACTTGCCATTTTTCTTGGGCACTACTACCAATGGGGATACCCACTGACTGTCAGAGATGGGATAGATAAAATTGACTTTCAACAGTTTTTGTAATTCCTCTCTAACAATATCCTGAATCATGGGATTCATTTGCCTCTGTGGTTTCCTCACTGGTTTGATATTAATGTTCGTATAAATGTGGTGAGTGCATGTTTCAGGGTGAATTCCGTGCATATCGGTGTAGTCCCAAGAAAATGTTTTCTGTTATTTTCTCAATAATTGTATCAATTTTTCCTCCTAAGATGAGTCTAGGTGAGTGCCAATATTCAAAGCTTTTCCTGCACTAATCTCTATGGTCTTGCTTTGTGTGTTTTTGATAGATTGGATAGGAAAAATGTTCTGAAATGTTGTTTGCAAGGAATGAATGGTGCATGTTTCCTGAAATGTTTTTGCCAAAATTTCATTTGCAGCATGGTATTGGTTATTTCTCAATTCTTCAGAAATATCATGTTGAGAAAGGAACAATTCTACCAAATCATCATTATCATGTTCTTGAAAATCATAGATTTGGTTGATGCTGAAAACAGATTGAACTTCTGCCTTATCATTGTATTTATCATCAAGCCATAAATTGTGTGCTACTGTTGGTGATTGTGCTGATGGGTAAAGAGTCAGTTGTTTTCTTTCAGTTCCTCGTGAATTGATCATATTACCCGATCTACATCCTATGAATGCATCAGCAGTTGCTAACCATGGTCTACCAAGGATGATAGGGTATCCTCCTAAATTGGATTTTGGCTGAAGAACTAAAAAGTCCACTGGATACTCCCAACAGTCCAGTGAAACAATTATGTCCTCCAAAATCCCTTCAGGAATCACTTTAGACCTATCAGCGAGTTCTAGAACAATTGTTGTTTGTTGCAAGTTTGTGAGCTGCAGTGTTTTCATTGTTTCAAGAGTCATCACATTTATTGCGGTGCCAAGGTCAATTAAGGTGTTTGGAATATGTATGTTGTTAATGATTGTAGTGACTCTGGGGATACTAGGATCAACATACTTTTCCATTGAAATGGTGTTTGTCATAAGGCCAGCTAAATGTCCAATAACATGAATAGTTTGTGGATCAACTCTTTTCCTGGTAGGCTTCTTCAGGCACAGTTCTTTGATGGCTTTAGTATATATGGAAATGTCTTTTATCGCTTGTAGTAGTGGAATTTTTATATAGACATTCTTTAGCTCATCTAAAACATCAAAATGTGGTATAGACATGGGAAGTTTTGTTTGGACCAATCTGTCTGGAAAAGGTGGTGGATGAAACGGTTGCATTTGTTTATTTTTGATGTCATCATTTTGTTTCCTTTGCGTTGGAGTTTCATTTTCATTTTCTTTGTTTTCTTCTTGTTTATCAGCTATCAGAGATTATTTTTTAAGTACCTTACCAGACCTTAAATTGATATTTTGCAAAGGTAATGTGGGATATGATGGTCCCTCATCTACATTATACGCTGGTCTCTCTGCTCTGTTATTTGGATTTGGTACAGGTTGAGCAAGGATTTGAGTAGGTCTAGGAGGTTGTTGGTTAGATGGAAGTTGCAATTGTGGTGGATTTATTGGTGGAGGAGCAGGCAATGCTTGTTGAGTGGGTTGGGGTTGATAGACAACTTGCTACTGAGGATATTGCTGATATGTTTGAGGATATCGCTGATGATACTATTGATATGGCTGCGAATATGGTTGGTATGGTTGAGGATATGGTTGATATTGTTGAGAGTATTGCTGAGTTGGCCTCCATTATTGTTGTGGGTAATTTTGGTGCTGCCATGGCATGGGTACATTCCATGAACTCTGAGCATACATCTGATCTTGTGTAGGAAATTGGAAATTCTGGTTTGGAAACACACCTTGAGGTGGAGGTCTTGGTTGCCATGGTCTCTTTGCGCCCATGAAATACACATTATCCATATCTGTGTTAGCTCCCACATTACAATTTTGCAAAATATTGACTTTAGAGCAATAAAATATATCATGATTTTCAGTACAAAAGGCACAAACTTGAATGTTTTCTAATGGGCAGTCAATTAATGCATGTTTCTTTCAGCATTTTGGACAAAAGACAACCATCATTTGATCTTCCTCTTCTTGTCTCTTCTTGGCTTTGGGAGTGTCAATTTGAGTTCCTAAGGTACTCAATAGATCTGTTTTCAATTCTTCTAACAAATTTCCTATTTCAGCTCTTGTGACACTTGCTGAAGCAGATTTTGTGGCTTTGGATGATATGGCTCTTTTTCCAATTTTGGCTTTGCTCCTAGAATACTTTTCGCATAAATCAACAATTTCTTCGAAAGGTAAAGTGGAAATATCACCTTTTCCCATCAAATTAAGATCATCTAAGTATTAAAATTAATATCATCTAAGTATTCCTCTCAAATGCCCTTCAAAAATATTGTTCGAATGAGATCAAGAGTCATGGATCGATGTTTTGATTTTTGTAAATTGTAAGAAAATCGTTCCAAGTACTCCTCTAGATTTTCATCCTCTTGTTGATTCATCCTAAAGATATCATCTTTAGAATATTTCGATCTACAATAAGGTTGGTATTTCTTTAGAAATATTCTTCTCATGCCATCCCAATCAGTTATTGTATGTTCACCAAGTCCCATGAATCATCTTAGTGCTGATGCTTTTAATGTTGCTGGGAAGAGTCTAAGCCTATGGGCATCATCCGTGTAACCATATGTTCGACATACAATGTCAAACTCAAACAAGAATGAATCTAGATCTTCTGAATCCATGCCATAAAAGTTTGGCAACACAGAAGGAGGTATGTTTTTCATTTTTATTTCCTCATCATGATTGTCTTCTGGTTCTTGAATAGGAAATTTAAAGGTTGACTCTTCCTCCTCTCTTTGATCTTGTTGTTGTTCAGGAGTGGGTCTTCTTGTTGATCCTCCTCCTTCCTCAGCCATTTTTATAGATTCCTCTGGTGATTTAATTGCTTTTTCAGTGTCACTTGTTCCAAAGAGAAGTTGCTCTAGAGATTGTTGATTTATTTTAATACTTTCTCTTTTTTGTAGAGGATTCAAGGAGATGTTTCTTTTGTGATTCGTGTGCTAATAGGATTTGTCTCTTAATAAGTGTAAGTCTTTGCCCTGATTTGTGTTTATCCTCTAATTTTTGTATGGTGACTTTCTTAGCTGGTGTCGTGTGTTCAATTTTACCTAAAGGGTCTGCTCCTGGTAGTAGGTTAGTTTTTGGATGGGGGGTTTTTATGAATCTACCTTTATTATCTCTAGATCTAGGAATAAGCAAATTTGACTTCTAAAATGACAACTAAAATCAAATCTATGTTTTGTTTTTGTTTGTTTTTGTTTATTTGATTTTTTTTTATATTTTGTTTTTTTTCGAAATCCTCTAACTGCGCCTCGCCGACAACGGCGCCAAAATGTAGTGGCAAATCTAGGGTGCTAGATTAGACTAGATTTAATATCAAGGTACGTAAACTTAGAGGCACGTGTCTAAAGTCTATAGACCTAAAAGGATCTCATCTACCTAACTAAGTGTCTACTGTGACAGGCTACAACACTCCTTTACAGGAGATTGAAATATGTTTCCTTTCACACTTTAACACTTAAATCATCTAATTTAATTAACTGTTCTAAAGAAACAGTGTGTTACTAGTCTGAGTTTTTAACCCTCTTACAAGGATATCATTCACAAAATCTCTTTCTAGCTAACACACTAAGCATTCATGAAAGCCAAAAATGATTTTAAGCACACTAAAATTTAAATGCATGAAAACATAGTCCACAGAGATACTTAGAAATTCAATGGTCGATCAAATCTTTTACAAGATCTTGTTCAATAATCTAGCAATCAAATTCTCAAACTATCACCATGAATAATACTTGCAAGAACTTCTAATCGAATCAATAAACTCACGGGAAAGAAAATAACATTAAATGTTATTCAACACTATTCAGATTTGAAAACGCTATGGAAATGAAAATAAAAGTATACCAATCTCCACGTAGGGCCCGTCCACGCTTCAATGGCACACTTAGGAAACTTCAAGTGATGAAAACGTTAATGCATAAGCACTGTAATGGTAAAACGATGCCTGGAATTAAGATCTGGAAATCAAATTACATGCAAGAGTAATGTTTCGGAAACAATACACAAGAACAACAACGTTCTAGAAAACAATACACAGTCCTTTTATCTGCTTGTCTCCTATCCTCATTCACTAACTTTCCCTTCTAGTCTATAATCAAATGTACATACATTATCATGCAGATGTTTCTACTTTTACAAAAAAGGTGATTTTTTGTCTTTTTATAATCTTAACTGATTTCCAAAGCAAAACGAAATCAGTTTAGGTAACTCTGGCTTTTTGCTGCTTTTGTGACCAAAAAGGCTGGGTTTGACCAGCATTGACCATGTATCCACGAGCTTTAGATTCGCTGTTGAATAGATCTTTCACCATGTATGTACATCCTAGATCACATTCCTATCCTTTGTTTTGATGTTCCTGCCATGCCACGTGTCACATCATAAACCATTTACAGGAAGTCATGACATCCTGTAAATTTGTTGAAATTTTCTAATTTTTAACATAAAAATTCACAAATTAAATTTAATGTAAAATAAAAACTATAATGCTTTGATTAATCAATTTCAATGGACTATGAGGGGTTTATGGGAGAAAATGATAGACAAATGATGGACTTCTAGAAGAAAAGGATGGCAATGAAATGGTACCAACAATGCCACAATGGTCAATGAGGCCCATAAGAAACACATCAAAGCATAGTATGACAAAAATATTAAACCTCATGCCTTATCAGAAGGTGAATTAGTTCTTTTGTATTATCAGGAAGCCAATAAGTTAGGGGTTGGGAAGCTTGAACTGATGTGGCTAGGCTCGTAAATAGTCAAATGTGTACATGTGAAAGGGGCTTATGAGCTTATTGGTTTTGATGGAATCCCTTTGTCTCAGCCCAAAAATGGGTTGTACCTTAAAAAATAATATGCCTAGATTACCTTTTCATAGTCACTGTGTACATACTGTAGTATAGGTGTATTAGTGTGTTTGAAATGTGTTTCCTTCTAAGTTTCCTATCGTCTCTGTTAATCTTGAATCACATTTTATTTGTGGATGTTGATGTTTCCTCAACCATAAGTTGGTTATACTAATGGCGATAGTGATAGTACTCATAAGATTTCATCTGCAATGTAGCCTATTTATGCTCCAAATAGTGAGTTAGTGAGTTTACAAGGGACTTATATTAATCACTCAACTAATAATATCGTTGAGTATAACACAATGATCGAATTATTTTCTAACTCTATTTCATGTGGCATTTTCCATTTGATTTTCAGAAATGATTCACAACTCATAGTACTACATCTAAGCAACATCTATTCATTAAGAAGTCCAACTATGATACACATGTTTTTAAGGGTTCACCTTCTAGAATGACATATTGATTACATTCAATATCAACATACTCATATAATTCTAAACAAATTAACTAATTCACTAGCCAATTATGTTTTAGATAGTCATTTGCAACACATGTACACATTTCAATCAACATCACACATCAAACAAACAAATAGAGAAAATAGGAAACATCGATAGATAACTATATATAGATTTTGGTTTTACAAACAACTATGTATGAGAAACATATGGCCACACGTCCTATACTATTGAAATACATGTAGACAAAATATGGCTCTAAGTTCTCCTAGTAGACTATTCCTGGTGGTGATCGTGATAACAGAGAATCACATGAGCAAATTTGCACAACAGTCAATTGATGCCCTCAAACACTCACATAGTGTATCACTGCAAACATATAGGGATCTCATTGACCCTAGTCTCTGGCACATTATGCATTAATCCCTCAATATGACACTCAAACTCGGAAAGAGTCTTAGCTATGTTGAGATCATGTATATTATCCTCTACCCCTACAACAACTCTAAAAGGTGCAAGTTGTGGCTCCCCCCATCGCTGAAGATATGATAAGTCGACTAGTTGTACTGGTCCAATATTTGCATGTGAAGTAGGTAGTCAGTCTCTGATACATTAAAAACATAAAAAGAAATGTAAAATCCAAAAAAAAAGAACATTCAAAATGACATTGTTTTACCTATGTCACCCCATTGCTCACCTTCAGGTAAAATGAGCTCTGGATCTCCTCAGAAATCGACTCTGACATATTGATAGTACTTAATCATAATGAGATGCACTCATATCAATCAAAATAAAGTGAGAGTGAAACTCATCGCAGATGCACCTGCATGATGAGACATCAGATCTACCCATTACTTCATCTATGGAACCATAGGACCTAGAAGCTTGAGAAAAATAAGCTGAGGACAAAGTAATGGTATCCTATCTAGAGTGAATGATATCATAATAGAACCATATCCAAATTTCTTCAGTTGCCCATCCTTTTCTTTTTTTAGTTGTTCCTTGAAATTTGCCAACACGCCTCCACTCTAGCTAAACACTGTAGGTTCTATGCATTCCAATGCATATTGCATTTGGGACTTAGTAACCAAAGGTAAAGTGGAACTGCTGTTGAGCCTCAACCTTGCACCTTCCTACACACCCTCCTAACCCTCATACTCCATTCACTTCACTCATCTAGTGGTTGAATCATTACATTATAGTTTAAAAAGGACTGTTTACATGGTTTTCTAACTATACTGATGTCTGTTGTTTGGTTTAGTCTTTTGTTCATGCAGCTGTGGAAACTTGTCAATTTCCGCAGCCAGCACATGTTTCCGCAGCCCGCACAGGTTTCCGCAGCTATTTTATTAAAGGCTATGCTCCAGGTGTCTTCTGAAGGAATGGGCCATATGGACAAGCTCCAGATGGCATGTACATGGATCGTGTCCCCTTGAACCGACCAAATCATCATTTTGAAGCCGCAGTCAACTCAAGTCAAAGACATGGCCAACCGAAGAGTCCAGCTGTGGCATGTTACTGTTAAAGGCACGTGAATGAAACGTGGCTTAGTTCCCAGCTCACAGAGGCTCCAGCACATCTGAGGATCGTGTTTGAACAACAAATCTAACAGCCCATCACTCCAGGATTTAAGAAGCATAACGACAGTTAACTAGATCTCGGCTCATGAGATCTACGTGTCCATGGCACGCAGTTAATAGTTTAAGTTGTTGATTAATTAGCTGTAGGAATTTTACATTATAAATAACGCGTTTCCAAACGCTGTAAAGAGACTTTTGCTGCATAGAATTTCTGAGCTATTATGTAATTTCCGCACGCTATTGGTTATACCACCCCACTGTTTTACATGTTGCTGATTTGAATACATGAGTAGACTGTTTTGAAGATAGTTTTGTGATCACTTGATTGGCTGAAGTGGCAGAGGGCCCCTGCATACTAAAGCCCTATAAAGTATTTGTTTAGTTTCTTTATGCTTTTATTTTGTCATTAGTTTGTACATAAGATGTTATGCTTTATGATTTCTTTTGTTTATATCTTTGTCTTTACAAACTGATCAGTGCTTTTTGCAGGTCCTTTTAGGCAGCCTGGGCAATCTTTTGTTTTCTTTAATAACTTTTGGCATATGTGATCATCTTATCCTGCTTGCTAACCTTCATTTTCTGCAATTTACATTCAGCATTGTCCTTTTCCAATTGTTATTTGTTTATTTCTTTTTTCTGCTAAATTAGGTGTCATACTACTTAATAATTTTATGATTTCTTTCTGTGGTCAATGACTATATCAGCAGGAGATCAGAATATCACTAACAGTGGTGTGATTTAAGTGTCATATTACTTACTCATAGTTGTTTCCATAAAGTAGATTGAGCTGTATGGTAAAGAACTAAAGGAGTCTAAGTAGTGTGATTAATTTCTTTTTATATTTAGTCATCATATTGCTTGTTATGTTCATAATTACTTCCTCAAGGTAGATTGAGCTAAGAGGTAAAGGATTTGAAGAATTCAAGTAGTATGATTAGTTTCCTTATGCAATTTATTTTCTTTAACAGTTAAATATCATATTGCTTGTTATGCTCATGATTACTCCTCCAAGGTAGATTGAGCCAAGGGGCATAGGATCTAAAAAGCTCAAGTAGTGTGAGTTAGCTGCTTTACTTTAGTTTGAGTTGTTTTCCAAGTTTTTGCTTTCTTTTCATTTTCAGCAGCAAGGATACTGGGCCATTGCCATTAGTTCGCTTTTTGATTGGTTTCATTTCAGTTATTGTAAAGCTTTCCTTTGAGCAATTTTCAAGCATAGAAATCATAACCATTCACACTCCACACACTTCACACTTCACTTTCATCACCACACATTAAGAAAATAATAAAATCCAAAAACAAACTAAAAAAACTTAAAACGACAAAAAAACTTAAGAAAATGGTTATCTAAGTACATATAGTACACCTCACTTCGTCAGTCTACGAACCCCGGGTTGACAATATAAATAGCAATTTAGATCACACTAAATTGACCAAACAACTGCCAACCAATCAAGCAATGGTGAAAAGGACTTTCCTAAGAGGCAGTCATATCACATCCTTAATATCTATCTTCTCATCCTTTTTTGATTGAGAAGGTGGCCTACAATGCACAACTATGTAGTCCTTGACAATATCACCACCCCTTCTCATACCAAATAATGAGATAGGAGCTCCTCTCCGAGACAACCCTGTCAGGAAATAGATATCTTCCATCTCTATCACGATAGTATGTGCTTTTATCTTGAAGCATTGTCCTTGAATATTCCATGCCCTAACAAGATATTCTAGAAAATCTAGTTGAGCTCTCATGCCTAGAATCCAGAAGAACTTAAGGAGTCCATAATTCCCTAAGATTTGTATTATTTTCATGTCATTAGCAACACCCAAATATTGAGACTCATGTTATCTTTATCTCCATCTTAAAACCATTTTGTTCCGGTGAATATCTATAAAATCATAAGGAAAACATTTGGAAGCAGTCTTGTGCAAAAATTTTGGGAGAAATCTAGCTCAAAAACATTAAAATTTTTCTTCAACTGCACGCATCGCACCTGCGCTTTAGTGGATAGAGCGCAACAGTGCACTTTTCCTTTTTGGAAGGTGCATTGGGCTTCTCTTCCTAGTGTGAATCATGCATACTCAACACACCTTTAGATACAAAGAGGGTGTGATGGGCCTAGGGTGAAAATGTAGACCCTAAAACGTTGAGATCTCTCAAAAAATTGCATGAATTAAAAAATGGAAACTGTGAAAAGAGAGAGAAAGGACAAATCTCCTACCTGGAACTGGCAGCACTGGAAATGGTCCATAGGATTGGATGCAATCACCTGCTGAAGTTTGAGGGTAAAATGCACTCAGAGCTCACTCACAAGAGGTGAAATGAAAATGGTAAAAAAAAAAAAAAAACCTATTTATGATCAATTTAATTATTATTTTAATATATATTTATTATTTTTTACCTAATTTTACCATATGGCATATATTTTTAATCTTTTGTGATGTTATGAGTATGCTAAAGGTTAATTGAAGGATTTGATGTAAATTTAAGTTCAATATAGGTCATTTTGATGAAAGAGCACACTTTTATCACTTTTTCGGGCTCTGTAAACTTAGGAAAAGGGAACCTCTTGGAGTCCTTTCTCTTATTTTTCAGATTCCCAAAATACTAAAATATTGTCAAGCACTAGTCTTGTCAAACTCATTAAATTAAATGAAAAGACGTCTACCCAGTATAAGTTTAACCCTTTTCCAGACTGGGATAAACTATTTACAAAAAATTGAATACATTATTCGAACATGACTAAAAGGTTCTCTTGAGTATCGTTCTATGCCTTTTCCAACTCAAGAGACTAAATTTACGAAAAGGAACCTTTGGATTTTTCTTTTTCGCCTCTTTTTAAAACTCTCTAACATGGAAAGTAAGTAGAGTTACACCATCATTGGAATCATAAAATCATCAAATAGCATTGGACTCATAAAACATGATGTGTCTGAACCATCAGGGTTTGTTAAATTACTCAGAAGGATTCATATGAAGGATGAACATAGAGGTCAACCATATGTTATACTCCTCAATCTTATAAAAAATGGAGGTACTAACCAAAAATGGTTAGGGAAATTAGGAAAATGGGGCACTTAACCTATTAATGGTAGCGGTTCACTCTTGAACACGGCACTCTTTCACTTCATCTTCATGATTGTTGGGTTGGAAGCCTCTTTGGTTAATCATGCCATATGAAAATCCTTCATAATCGATTTTGGGTCAATGCTGCCAACTCCATAAAGTGTCACTGATATGTTCAATAGAATTCCTTCAGTTGCTACCTGCTACAATACACTTAAGCCTTCATTCATGTATGTCATTCCTAAACAAAATCTACATCAACATCATTCTGCCTCAACTATTGATACCTGTTTCATGTCTTCGATGAAGGATATATAGGTCCTCCTGTGATGGTTCACTTCATGTCGACTTTATCTCATTATCCAGGAAGTTGACTTAGAACCCCCTTATGGTACCTTGGAGCTTTCGTACATCAATGGCAAGTTTCCTCACTCTTCGTGATGGGTCTGTTGTTAGGCCCCTATACTAGCAATGTAACCCGTTATTGTTATTAATACAACCCCCTTATTACATTTTTGTACCCATGTAGTCCCCATATTGTTATTATTGTGCCCCATAGAAGCCCACTACTGTTATTATTATGCCCTTACATTATTATTGTTATGTCGGCTCTGATTATATTATGACCCCTTATACTCCTATATATAGAAAGGAGGTCTTGTCATTTGTATCATCCAAGAATTATTCATTTCTGTAATTTAAAGGAGGTTTCCCCCTCGAAGAGGCTTATTTCTAAGTTGTTGATCTATATTTTCTATCTTTTTGTGGGCTAGTTTCATAACATTTGGTATCAGAGCTTAGATTCTAGGGTTTTCGCTACTCCAAATAGGTCATCGTGACATTTGCGCTATAATTTTTTCTCTGTGACATTTGAGATGCTAAGAAAACAAACCCATTTGGAGTGAAATCGTTCTGAACCTTGGGTCTGAATTTTAGAGCCTTTCGCACTATACTTGCGGAGATATGATATGAGGAACTTGGCCTTTTTGCAGAATACCGAATTACATTCCAAACAGGTGACTTGGGGAAAATCATCATAACTTTCTCTCTGAGCATCAGACTAAAATTTCGTAAGAAGTTATAGAAAGAGGATGGACTGTAGTTTTTTGTATGTATTTTCAGATCCGAAGGTGAAAATAGTGATACGTGGCAAGTCATACAAGTTTGCTATTCTGAAAAGGTGTATAATCAGGTTATCTTGGGAGATTGTGCATAACTCTTTCTTGGAGAATATAATTTTGATTAGACTGGTGACATTGGAAAGAGGACACATAGGACTAGTATAGGTCATGATTTCATAACTGGAAGATCTAGAATTACAGAGATACATTTGTTTCAAGATCGAGCTCATAAAATCAAGAAAAAACCAGATGAGGAAGTTTGATGGCAAGGATCCGGCAAATTGGATACTATAGATGGAGAAATATTTGATCTACATGGTGTACCACTATTACAAAAGGTATGTATTGCATCTAATTATTTAGAGCCGAATCAATTTTTATGGTATAAAGGGCTTTGTTCTCGTAAACCACTTCTCACATGGTCAATATTCATGGAGGAAATGATAGCACATTATGAGGATACAAAGAGAAACACCTTATTTATCCAATTGATAAATCTAGAACAAGTGTTCAATGGAAGAGCACATTGAGGGCTTTCAAAAATTGAATATAAGGGAAAATGCTATTCCAGAGAAGCAGAGGATTGATGTCTCCATAAGGACTTTAAAGTATAACATTCAACATGAGATTCGTCTTTGGGAACTTGATTCATTGGAGAAGGCATTCAGGTGGGAAAGAAAAATTGAAAGAGAAATTATGGAAATAATGAATCCCACCACTCATGACTATAATTATGGAAGTGTTTCTTCTCCTAGCCTTCCACAACCTACAAGGGTGACACCACAATAATTGGAAGAAAAAAGAGAAAAAGGGCTTTGTTACAATTGTGATAGCAAATGCACTAAAGGTCATAAGTGTGCTGAGAAGAAATTATTTTACATAGATTATGAAGAGGAGGAAGAAAAGGATCAAGAAACATCAAAAGAAGAGGACATACACCAAGAACCAACCCTAGAGAAAGGAGAAATGAATCCGACCATATCTTGTAAAGCATTGGAAATACTTACCACTCCTCAAACTCTCAAGATAGAAGGACATATCAAGAAGAAAAAGGTTCGAGAAGAGAAAGATCACATCAAGAAAGAAGAAATGAATCCAACCATAGCTTGTAATGCATTGGCTGAAATTACCACTCCTTAAACTATCAATATAGAAGGACATATCAAGAAGAAAAACGTTCAAGAAGTGAAAGATCACATCGAGCATCAAGAAATGAACTTGACCATATCTTGTAAAGCATTGGAAGAAATTACCACTCCTCAAACTCTAAAGATAAAAGGACATATCAAGAAGAAAAAGGTTCAAGTAGTGAAAGATCACATCGAGCATCAACAATAAGTTCTCCAACTTTTAAAGGATAACACCACTTTGGTGCAGAATCAAATGAAAGAACAGGTAGATCAACATCATAGTGAAAAATGTCTTGATGTAGGTAATTGGGTATTTTTACGACTACATCTCAAGCAAGATATTTATGAGAAGGAAATGTTGGCTACATCTCAAGCAAAATTTTGTTCCAGATGCTCTCTCAAGAAAGGATGAGGATGCAGAAGCATTGTTGTGCACCATTTCTATTATCCAACCAGATTGGATAAACGAAACAAGGTATGAATGGAAGAAGGGCGAAGAAGTGTGGCCACTCATTCAAAAGTTGCAGAAGATCCCAGTTCAAACAATATTTCGAGAGGAAGGAAAAATCATATTAGATCCTGGAGCAGTCACAGAAGCAAGAACCCAACAACCACGAAATCGATCAATTTCAGAGTATCTCATCAAGTGGAAGAACTTACCCACTGAAGATTCCACATGGGAGGACAATAATTTTATACAGAAGCATCAAGAACTACTCAAGCGTTGAGGACAAGACTTTTTCAAGGAGAGGGGCATGTTAGGCCCCTATACTACTAGTGTAACCCCTTATTGTTATTAGTGCAACCCATTTATTATATTGATGTACCCATCTACTGCCCATATTGTTACTATTGTGCCCCATAGAAGTCCACTATTGTTATTATTGTGCCCTTACATTATTATTGTTATGTAGGCTCTGATTATGTTATGACCC
>APFE030397330.1:2923-31098 GCA_000404065.3 Pinus taeda | reverse complement strand
AGCAGAGATGGGTCGGAAGATCCACCAGATGGATGTGAAGACCTCATTTCTCAATGGCTTCATACAGGAGGAGGTGTACATTGAGCAGCCACAGGGCTTTGAGGTGCATGGGAAGGAGTCCCATGTGTGCAGACTGAAGAAGGCCCTATGGCCTGAAGCAAGCTCCCAAAGCTTGGTACTCCAGGATAGATACATACTTGCAGGGGATGGGTTTCACAAAGAGTGAGGCAGATCCGAACCTTTACTATATTGTGATAGGTGAGGAATCTCCCATTCTGGTGTTGTATGTGGATGACTTGATCATTACAGGCGCAGAGAAACTCATAGAGCACTGCAAGAGAGATCTTGCGGCGGAGTTTGAGATGAAGGACATCAGCTTGATGCATTACTTTTTGGGTTTGGAGGTGTGGCAGGAGGAGGGGCATTTCTTCCTGTGGCATGGGAAGTATATTGTGGACATCCTTGGCAGATTCCATATGGAGGATTGTAAACCCATGTCGACACTGATGATCACAATTGTACAGGCAGCTGATTTGGTTCCTTGATGTATTTGGTCAACACTATACCAGATATTTGTTTTGCAGTGAACACGATGAGTCAGTTTATGTGTGAGCCTAGGAAGGTTCACTGGGTGGCTGCAAAACACATTTTGCGATACTTGCAGGGGACAATGGATTATGGTCTAGACTACAGGCAGGGGGATGGAGTGAGATTGGCAGGTTATACTGATTCTGATTGGGCAGGTTGTGCTTCTGATAGGAAGAGAACTTCAGGGTGTTGTTTTGGGTTGGGTTCGGCAATAGTGTCATGGTTCAGCCGGAAGTAGCAGTCAGTAGCATTGAGTTCAGCAAAAGCAGAGTATATGGCAGCCAGTCTAGCTAGTTGTGAGGCCATCTGGCTTCGCAAGATGTTATTTGGCTTATTTGGTCAGCCGTTAAGACCTTCAGTGATTTACTGTGTTAATCAAAGTTGCATTAAACTCACGGAGAATCCAGTATTTCATGACAGGTCAAAGCATATCGGGATCAAATATCATTTCATCAGATACTATGTTCAGAAGGGAGCTGTGAAGCTTGAGTATATTCCCACTGATGAGGAGGTTGCAGATATTCTTACCAAAGCCTTACCACAGGGCAAGCATTTCTATTTCAGAGACAAGATGGGTGTGGTGAGGAACACCTTCCTCGGTAAGAGGGAGTGTTGAAATTTGGTACCGGAGGACAGGTGGTTCCCTAAGGCTTTGATCTTTGGCCTAGGGGAAAGTGTCCAAAAGAATTTAATTTTTCTCCTAAAGTGACTTTATAATTTTTATAAAGTCAAATCTAATTTAAAAGTGACTTTAAGTGATAAAGTTACTAAAGTCTAATTTTAAAGTGACTTTAATAAAGTCAATGTAAAATTAGAAAAGGAAAATGACTTTGGAAATAAATGACTAAGTGGGTCTTTATTAAAAGTGGGGTGAATTAAAAAATAGAAAGTGAGATTTAAATGAGCATTTAATCTCAGCCCTAGGTCTCAATCTATTTCAGTCATTGGATTTAGGGATTACCCAAAAGTCACTTAGGGTTAGATTAAAGGAGGAAAATGAGGAAAAGGTCATTCATTCTTTCATGAGCAGATTGAGAGAAGGAGAGCAAGAGAGCAAGAGAGATTTCTGGACAGAGAGGAGAAGGAGGCAGTAGCTTGGCACACATTCCAAGGCAGCACTTTAGCAAATCCATATAGTTGAGTTAGCACACAGCAAAAGGCAATATTTGGGCACGGTTTTCAAGGAGGCCGTACAGCAAATTTGGAGGAAGTCATACAACAGTTTTCAAGAAGGCCGTACAGCTGTTTTGTGGAGGCCGTACAGCAGATTTGGAGGTCGTACAGCAGTATTGCTGTTCTGTTTTGCTGGTTGCAAGTTTTCCAGTTGGCTGTGAGGCACGGAAAACGAGATAAGTTGTAAAAGTTTGCTTGTTGATTTTTTTGTTGAATATTTCTCACTATAATAAGCATTTTCAGAAATAAGGAGGAGCTTTCGAACTGGTTTTCCCCAAGAGTTGTAAGGGGTTTTTACAGGATCACCTTGACCAAAAATCGTTGTGTTTAAATGTGTTTAATGGTTGTTTGTACCTGCTGAATTTTTATTTCTGCATTTTCCAGCATTCTGTAAAATTTCCAGAATGTGTTTTCAGCAAAATTTATTTTCCAGCTGTTAAATGTATGGATATGGGAAAGGGCATTTAACTATTTTGGAGAAATAAGGTGAAACTGAAAACCGGGGTGGGAAATGAGAAGTTTTTACACCTCCCATCAGTGAAAGTCTGTAAAGAGCAGGGAGCCTTAGTTGAGGTGACATTGCGCTATTGCTCCATTGTTGCCCTTGACCTAGTAGTTGCCCTATAGGATCCCCTCCTAAGACCTCTGCTAGTTTGAATGGTAACAGAGCTCATGTTTGGTTTTTTCCCACATGCTAAATTCTTTTATGTCCCGACCATCTTTTGCATTTTGCGGTACACTTCCTGTTGTAAGTGGCAAATTATGCTTTTAACTTTCTTTTGAGCTACATCAACCTCCAGGGCATCGTTTCAGGCCCGACCCAAAGTGTGGACAAGGGAAGGGGGAGGCTAACTCCTTGTGGACTTGGATGGAAAATATGTGAAAAGGGGTTATAATGAGCGAAAGGGAGCGATGTATGGCAGTGGGACCACACAACCAAAATTGGGATTTCCCATGTAGCCCCACTCCTAAAGCTAGTAGCCAATAAAGGAGATCCCACGGGACTAGGATACAACATTGACCAACAGGTTGGACGAGGGAACAAGAGTACAGACCAAGCCCATTCTTTCTGCCAAATACCCCCACTAATCCATGCCTAGATGTGTCCATGATAAGTAAGCAAAAATACCCAATTACATAATGAAAGTCATACCTTTGGGGTCGGAAGGCTCACCTTCAAATATACGATCATAACAGATGGGCGAGATCACATAATAGTTGGCTTAGGTGGCAGAGAATGATGGCACACAAGCCATCTAGTGGCTACAAGGGGTTGTTGGCTACCAACTGAAGACAAATCTAGGAGAAAATTTCTCCTATGGGTGTCCCCTACTAGTGGTTCGTAACAGGCCAGACCAAAGCATTCTTGGGTAAGTATTTTATCCATACAGTGCTTCCACATCCCCCCCCCAAACCAATAAACAACTAAAAAAGAAAATAAAAATTAAGAATCTGAGTCATATTTCGGAACATAAGAGGATTGTATGTGAGTCATGAAGGCAAAAACATGTTAAAATTGGCATCTAGGGCCAAACACCATGTGGGTCATCTTATTTATGGCAGCTGATATTTTTCTTGAATCCCTCCCATCGAAGGTGTAGGATTGATCTAAAGATCATCCGATTCCGATAAGTATTCATGGAGATATGAATTTATTTGTGTTATGGGACAATTCGTCAAGGTCGGCCAACAACCAAATAACCCCCATGTGTACTCAACGTTTTAGCATAAAAGAAGGTGACTTGATAGTCATTCACACACACTTCACTCTTGATTTCTCTCCACTTGTTTTGAGTTTTAGTGGAAGAGAAGTCTAAGAGGAGGAAGCCGTAAACGCAAGAGGAAAGGAGGCTAAACAAACTGCCCTAGCTGCAGTCCTTAAGAGGATGGTCTACCCGCAGTCCAAGAGAGAAGATCCCTGCCTCTATACGCTGCCTAAAGGATGCCTAGCCACAGTCCAAGCATGGAGATATAACACGGTAGAGGAGGCCTATACATGCTGCCCTTATACGTAGGCCTATTATGCCCCAACCACAGGTCTGTCCAGCTCTAGCCACAGGTCTATGATACCCTAGCCGAAGGCCATTTCAAGTGACCGGATTGTTGGAAGGAGGGCCGAAAGGGCAGGCTGCTAAGCCGAGTAGAGGAGGAGCAAAAGCTGGTAATTGGGTGACTATTTGGGCACGTTTTGGAGGAGGTCGAAAGCTACAGCAAGCTAGGTCACAGGCCATAGCAAGTTGTTAGAGGTATTCTAGGGCTACGTTGAGGTGGACAGACCCTTAAGAGGACAACGTGGCATGGGAGGAGCCTCTCCAAGGTAGGCCGCATCACTTGAGGGCTAGTCTTGTTGACTGTGTGTTGGGTTAAGGGTAGTGGTACATGCCCTAACCAAAAGTGTAGGCACAGCAGTGCTAACAGTGGTGACAACAATATTTTTGTGGAGGATTGTTGGGTCAAAGTGTTGACCAGAATTGGATCATGACACAGCAGCAATGGTACATGGGACAGTAATGATACTTGAAGCAGCAAGTACATGGTGCAGTGAATGGTACATGGGACAGCAATGATACTTGGAGCAGCAAGTACATGATGTAGCATTGGTATAGTAAGGGGAGCTACAAGTATAGTATAGCATAATGCACATAGGAGCAGCAATGCATATCATGATGTACAATGCAACATAGTGCACACAGCAATGTGAGTTGCAGCAAGATGATGCATTTGGGTGCAGCATAATGCAATGAAGAGCTCAGCAGTACAGTGACGGGTACAGTCATGATTAGTGAAGCATGATGAGATGCAGCATAGTGATAATGGGTGCAGCATGGTGCAGCACAGTGAGATGCAGCATGATGATGAGGAGCAGCACAATGATAGGTGCAGCATGGTGATGGAGTCACCTTGGAGAATCAGTTGAAGCAGCATGTCTTCAACTGAGTTCAACTACCTCATGTATCATCTTCTTAGAGATAATCTATGCTCTTATTTAGATAAGTCAAAGTGTTGACTTCTTGTAAATGTACTATCTCTCTCTCTCTGCTGAACTATTGAAGAACATATAAGAAGAATTGATCAAGGGTTTCCCCACACTAGGGTTTGTGCCTAGCTAGCGCCACATCTTGTGTCCTCTTGTCTTGGCTTGTCTTCTGTGATTTATGTTTATGTTCTATCTGCGATTTACTATTATGTTGATGTGATTTCTAATCTGGAAAAGATATTGAGCTAACTGTGAAAATTGAAATAAATTGCTCTAAGCATAGAACATACCTAAAATTAACATGGTATCAGAGATGAGGTGAAGACAAAGCCCAAGCAAGAGTGAAAGAGCAATCACCAAAGACAGTTGGAAAAGGACAAAAAGATCAATGGATTCCTCATCCCTCTTCAAATTCACCAAGGGTGAAGTCAAAGCATAGAATATTATTAAAATGGCACAGCGAAAGCTTCTGATCGCGTACCTAAAGATCACTTCAACGAGAAGTCCGGATCTAAGGGTGGAAGGGAAGGCAGATACCTTGTTTGTAATCAGTTCGGCCATTATGTGAAGGAATGCCCGATGGCAGGGACACATCACTTGATGAAGATAACAATCATTCCAGGAACATCTTCAATGATCGAAGGAATGACAGGTAATGCAGGCCATCAAGGAAATAGTTGACTCTTCGAAGAAAGCAAGGAACCCCGGGTATGGAAAATCAATTGTTGTTTCTAATAAGATAAAGAAGCATTATCTTATATTGGCCCTCTCCTCCAGACTCTTTGGGAATCTGGCCTATTGATTGTAGTGCTTCAAGGCACTTCATCGAATAGAAGGGTGCTCTCTCTAAATTGGTAGTGATGGAAACAATCGTGGGATTATACTTGGAGTCATTACCACCTATCCTGGAAAGGGTGTAGGGAATGTTACCTCTCAACTAAATGAGGGTAACTCAATTCATTTACAAGAATCTCTTTTATGTACCTAATCGCAAGAAGAACTTGGTGTCCATTTCGACAATGGAAGTCAAAGGTTTCAAGATGGCATTCATCGATGGAAAGGTACGTGTTTGAAAATAAAATTTTCAAAGATGATTTTGCTCATGGATTCAGGGCTGGCAATTTGTATCAAGTTGCAGGAAGTCCATTGGGGACCATGTCGATTGACACATCTCTTCTATAGCACCAGAGGTCTGCTCATTATGGGACCCTACCCGATGTGAGTCAAATGGTGACAGGGATGCCTGAATTCAAGAAGAGCATAAAAGTACATGTCCAAGATGTACTGAAGGAAAATATTACAAGGGAACCATTCCTCTCATGTAGCAAGTCCACAAGTTTGGAACAACCCGAGGGGTTTGAGATTCATGATCGGGAATCTCTTGTATGCAGGCGGAAGAAAGCCCTCTATGGCTTGAAGCAAAACACCCCAGGCTTGATATGAGAGGATTGATAGCTGTCTGATGAAGCTGAGATTCACTAGGAGTGAAGCCGATCCAAACCTTTGCTTGAAGGTTGTGGATGATAGACCTCTCATACTGGCACCTTCTGAGGACGACCTCTCCCTGACAGGGGCAGACCCTCTCATTTGCAAAAGTAAGAGGGAGTTGAATTCCGGATTTGGAATGGTAAACTGCAAGCCCATGACTACCTCGATGGAGCTTAATTTTCAGAAGTTATGTGGTAGTGATGTCAAACCTGATTTAGGAAATGCCTCTGAGTTTCATAAACTCATTCTAGCATTGATGTCCTTGGTGAACTCCCATCCAGAAATATGTTTTGCAATTAGCATGTTGAGCTCATATATGGTTGAGCCTCACTGGATTGGTGACAAGAATCTTCTAAGATATCGTCGGGGCACAATCTCTCATGGATTGAGATACACTGCCGGAAATGTGAAGCTGCATGATTATTCAAATGCTGACTGGGCAGGCAATGTGGAGGATCGCAAGAGCACTTCTGAGTGCTGGTTTTCCTTAGGTTCTGCTTCGATATCTTGGATGAGCAGGAAACAGAAGGCGATTGCTTTGAGCACCACTGAGACCGAATGCATAGCTACAAGTATGACCTCGTGTGAAGATGCCTGGTTGAGGAAGCTCTTCAGTGAGTTGTTTGACACATGATGGATACCACCGTGATCTTCTGTGATAACCAGAGAGGGATTCGACTGTTGATTTGGGGTAGCATCGGATGTGCTCTAGCCACGAAAATTGGTGGAGAGGCTAAAGCACATGAGATCTCCAAGACCCGGAAATGGTTTGGGCAGAATATAACCAATTTGGGAGATATTAAAATAATTAAAAATTTTAATGGAGTTCCTAAGTCTAAACTTAGGAGAAATAAAATATTAATGTGAATTAATATAAAACTGAGTTAGAATGGTCCAAAAGTCATGGATCAAACCAAATCTAATCTTAGTCATTGATTAGGGACTTAATCTTAGCCGTTGAATCATCAAGAAGAGGCTTGAGGGTCAGTTGGAAAACACACCAAATTGATCAAGAATTTGATTTTCTAGGGCAGGGCTTACTGAGGAAATCAAAGGAGTGATCAGAGTTGCAGCTGAGGGGCAGTGAATACAGTAGCAGAGAGGCAGAGATAGTACCGGGAGCATCAGCGCAGAAGCTAGGAGAGGGTTGATGCAGAGCCAAGCCACGCAGAGGCAGCCAAGAGTTACGCAGAGCCTGAGGAGGGCCAACGTGGGAGACGCAGAGACTCCAAAGGCTGACGCAGAGCCTCAAGAGGCTGACGCTAGGCCAAATAAGCTGACGTTGGGTTGACACTAGGCCAGAGAGGCTAACGCAGACCCTAGACGCTGACACTAGGAGATTTTGTGGGGCAGATTGGAGTTGGAGAGCTGGATAGGGCAACGCAGTCCCTATCAAAGTGACAGAGAACAGCAGAAGTGCTACAGTGTTGTTGTGGGATCGTCCCTCCGGTGATTTAGTCAAAATATCTGTCTCTAACTAAAAGGTACTACTACCAAGGGCATTCTCTGTTGGGTGAGCCATTTCTAGCACCCAGATTGTATTCTAAAATTGCTTAATAATAAAACCCTCTGATAGTTGCATCGGTTTTCCCGCATTGGGTTTTTCCAAGAACGTTAGTCCAAAAACAACGATGTCACTTATGCTTGTTTTCTTTCAGTTGATGATTTGTATGTGTTGATACTATACTTGTACTTATTTTCAGTATTTACATGGTAAATAACTTGTTAAGTAACTGAACAAGTAGGAAGAAATAAATCAGATAGTATAGGAAGAATTTTTAACGGATAGACTTAGAAATTCCAACATGGTATCAGAGGGTGGTTGCAAATCACAGGAAAACTGAAGGCATCAACGGAGCAGAGCAGCAGCAGCGGAAACAACTGTCCCGAGTTACAAAAGTTGTTCCTAGCAGAAAGCAACAAGAAAGGGGTGACGCAGAGAGCCCGCGTCATCAATTCGAGCCAGGAGGAGGATCAGCGCTAAGGCAAAGAGGAGCAGACCTGACCTACGTAGTTCTTGGTAATCTTTCTCAGCCAGGAAGGATCGGCGTTGTGGCCAAGAGGTGCAAATTGTGTCGGTGTCGGGATTGCACAGAGCCTAGAGGCTCTAACCTTCAGACTGTTGGGGCATAGGAGGCTATGGGTAAGTTGCGGAGCGAAGCTGGTGGGGCTTTGTAGTCATAACAGTACCTAACAAGGCAAGACCAAGGAGGAGGGAGTTGCTGCCGAGGATTGGAGTTCCAGAAGGGAAATCGAGGCTCAGAGGGAGTCAAACCGAGAACTTCCAGACAGGAAGTAGAGAGACTTGAAAGATTCGAAAGAGGAGCAGTGAAATGGCAGTGAATCGGCTAAGAGATAAGGATAGACTGGACGGAGCTTCAAACTTTGTAGTCTGGAAAGCCAAGATCTTGTCCATTCTAGACAGGGATCGCATCAAACACTTCGCCTTGAAAATGATAGCGATCCTGGTTGACCTAGCTGAAAAAAATGACAAGTACGAGGAGGCAATGGCCAGGGCAAAGTGCATCATCCTTGATGGTGTCAAGGATCATGTGGTGCCACACATTACCGAGAAGGAGAGAGACGACAAATGAGATGTGGAAGGCCTTGAAGAAATCATACCAGTGTACTTCTGTGCAGAGGAGGATGTTACTTGAAAACCAGCTGTGGTCATATCAGACGCAGAAGGGAGAGAAGATAGATGTCTTCCCCGGTGGATTGAAGAAGATCCGTGATCAGCGAACTTCCATAGGGGCCACACCAAATCAAGAACTGATGGTAAGGACCGCATTGAAAGCAGTCTCAGAGGATTGGGAGGTATTTGTCCAGAGCATACTCGGCAAGAAAAGCCTTCCAAATTGGGAGGAACTGTGGGCGGCTCTTCGTCAAGAAGAGATCAGACAGGTGTCCAAGGTGGGGAGTAGCGGAAAAGGGGTCAAAATCAAGAAGGAGGAAGAAGAATATGTGGCTCTCGCATCTTCGAGAAAGCAAGAGAAAAGAAAGAAGGACCTCTCCAAGGCCAAGTGCTTCCATTGTGGGGAACTAGGTCACTATGTGAACCAGTGTCCTAGGAAGAAGAGCAAGGGAGAGGCTTCTAAGACCAAGGCTACGCCGCTAAGGCGGAGAAGGAAGTGGAGACTGATGACGATTGTGCCATGAGTGCTCATGCACCTCGAGAGAAGAGGTGGGGAGACATCGAGATGTAGTCAGACAAACTATAGGCGATGAAGGGTAGGATCCTCAAGGTACCCAACCTCTTGGATTATACCTGGCTATGAGAGCCCTGAAGAGGAGTAACAGGACTGGCAGATGACAGTAGAGACAGATGTGGATGAAGCGATAGAGAGGGCTATAGTGCAGGAGTCCCAGGACAGCGTGAGGCAACAGTGTGAGAGGCATGGAGTTGTTGCAGCAGCGCAGAGATCTGTAGAGGGAGCACTTGTCAGCAACAAAGGGAGCTTCAGCATCGGGAGTGTTTCTAGCCTGACAGAGATGCCAAAGTTCAGAGGATCAGTAACTTACTTCTCAGTAACTGAGTTGCAGTGAAGCAGTTAACAGTGGTAGTGCTATGGGCAGCACGATGCAGCATGATGAGAGAGGATGCAGTGCAGATGCAGCAGTGGCAGTGGCAGTGGCAAGACCATGGGCAGCGACACGGATGCAGAGGGAGTTGACATACGGATGCAGCAGTGGTAGTGGCAGGGCCATGGGTAGCAATACATGATGCAACAGTGCAGAGGATGTTGGGCCGCAGGCCTAGCATCAGCACAGGGACCGATGCCAAATGATCAGGGTGATACTCAGTGAGGAGTATTACTAGAGCACAGACCTCGCTAAGGAGTGTTGATTTGTGGTAGCATCAGATGTGCTCTAGCCACGAAAATTGGTGGAAAGGCAAATCTAACCAGTTTGGGAGATATTAAAATAATTAATATTTTTAATGGAGTTCCTAAGTCTAAACTTAGGAAAAATAAAATATTAATGTGAATTAATATAAAACTAAGTTAGAATGGTCCAAAAGTCATGGATCAAGCTAGATCTAATTTTCGCCGTTGATTAGGGACTTAATCTTGGCCGTTGAATTATCAACAAGAAAAGTATAAGGAGAGGCTTGAGGGTTAGTTGGAGAACGCACCGAATTGATCAAGAATTCGATTTTCTAAGGCAGGTCTTGCTAAGGAAATCGAAGGAGTGATTAGAGTTGCAGTTGAGGGGCAGTGAATACAGTAGCAAAGAGGTAGAGATAGTACCGGGAGCATTAGCGCAAAAGCCGGGAAACGGTTGACATAGAGCCAGCTAGAGGCAGCCAGAGGCCATCCAGAGGCAGCCAGAGGCCATGCAGAAGCAGCCAGAGACCATGCAAAGGCAACCAGGAGCTGTGCAGAACCTGAGGAGGACCAGCATGGGAGACACAAAGGCTCCAGAGGCTGACGCAGAGCCCCGAGAGTTGACGCTGGGCCAAATAGGCTAACGCTAGGCCAGAGAGGCTGACACAGACCCTAGAGGCTGACGTTGGGAGATTTCATGGGGCGAATTGGAGCTGGATAGTTGGATAGGGTGACGTAGTCCCTATTAGAGTGACAGAGAGCAATAGAAGTGCTGCAATGTTGTTGTGGGATCGTCCCTCCGATGATTTAACTAGAATATCTGTCTTCGTCTAAGAGGTACTACTACCGAAGGCATTCTCTGTTGGGTGAGCCATTTCTAGCACCCAAATTGTATTCTGAAACTGCTTAATAATAAAACCCTCTGATAGATGCACCGGTTTTCCCGCATTGGGTTTTTCCGGGGACATTAGTCCAAAAGTAACAGTGTCACTTGTGCTTGTTTTCTTTCAATTGATGATTTGTATGGGTTGATACTGTACTTGTATTTATTTTCAATGTTTACATGGTAAATAACTTCTTAAGTAACTGAACAAGTAGGAAGAAATAAATCAGATAGTACAAGAAGAATTTCTAACGGATAGACTTAGAAATTCCAACATCGACTGTTGAGGAATCCCATGTGTTATGATCGCTCCAAGCATATAGACATCAGGTACCACTTTGTCTGGGATATGTTACATCGATGAGCAAGAAGGCTTCATCGCATTGGGATTGATGTGCAGGTCGCAAACATTCTATTGAAGCCCCGAGAAAAGGCCAAATTTGTGACTTTCCAGAACGACTTGGAGTCGTTGCGAGACCCTCTTATGAGGATCCTGTATGATGCATGCATTGAGCTCTGGGAACTCCGGGGGGCTTGGGGTACTTGTAGCAACAACCGACCATAGGGCGACTCGCCCTCCCCTAATGGTGCGTTGTGTACAGCGTGAATGGTTCAACCTTCCCCTGTGATACCCTATGGCAACTTATGGACAGGATGAGTGGTTCTCCTGTCAAGGCATCCTACCCATGCAGTCTGGGACTCATGGGAAGTACCTCTCATTTGGCCAATGAGTAGAGAAATGGGATTAGGGACCATAGTAGTACCGATGGACGCATCATGTATCTACCGTACTCCCTATGCTAGGATGACTGACATTGATCTGGGATCAATTGGAACCGACTTCGGGCCAATAAGAGTGATATAGATCACTCTCTTGGAACTGATGTGGGATCAGTATGAGTGGTTTGAGACACTCTCTTTTGATATTGATCTGGGATCAATGAAACTGACTTCGGGTCAGCATGAGTGGTTTGAGACACTCTCTTTTGATATTGATTTGGGATCAATTGGAACTGACTTCGGGTCAGTAAGAGTGATATAACTCTCTCTTTTGGAATTGATCTGGGATCAGTAAAAGTGGTATGACAAGCTCTTTTCATATGGGACTGACTTCAAGTCAGTAGAGAATGGTATGAGACATTCTCGATCAATTCTTCTTCTTCATGGTTCAGCAGAGCAGTGCAAGGCACTAATGGCAGAGATAGTACAGTCTGGCAGATGGATCAGTGGATGGAGTTCTCCCTAGTTGAGGAGTGTTAAAATTGGCAACTAGGGCCAAACACCATGTGGGTCATCTTATTTATGGCAGCTGATATTTTTCTTGGATCCCTCTCATCGAGAGGTGTATGATTGATCTAAAGATCATCTGATTCCGATAAGTATTCATGGAGATATGAATTTATTTGTGTTATGGGACAATTCGTCAAGGTCGACCAGCAACCAGATTACCCCCATGTGTGCTCAACGTTTTCGTATAAAAGGAGGTGACTTGATAGTCATTCACACACACTTCACTCTTGATTTCTCTCCACTTGTTTTGGGTTTTAGTGGAAGAGAAGTCTAAGAGGAGGAAGCCCTAAATGCAGGAGGAAAGGAAGCTAAACAAACTACCCTAGTCGCGGTCCTTAAGAGGATGGTCTACCTGCAGTCCAAGAGAGAAGATCCCTGCCTCTATACGCTGCCTAAAGGATGCCTAGTCGCAGTTCAAGCATGGAGATATAACACGGTGGAGGAGGCCTATACACGCTACCCTTATACGCAGGTCCGTCCAACCATAGCCGCAGGTCTATGATACCCTAGCCAAAGGCCATTTCAGGTGACCGGATTGTTGGAAGGAGGGCCGAGAGGGCAGGCTACTAGGCCGAGTAGAGGAGGAGCAAAACACTGGTAATTGGGTGACAGTTTGGGCACGTTTTAGAGGAGGCTGAAAGCTACAACAAGCTAGGCTGCAGGCCATAGCAAGCTGTTAGAGGTATTCTAGGGTTGTGTTGAGGTGGACAGACCCTTAAGAGGACAACGTGGCATGGGACGAGCCTCTCCAAGGTGGGCCGCAGCACTTGAGGGCTAGTCTTGGTGACTGTGTGTTGGGTTAAGGGCAATGGTACATGCCCTAACCAAAAGTGCAGGCACAGCAGTGCTAACAGTGGTGACAGCAATATTTTTGTGGAGGATTGTTGGGTCAAAGTGTTGACCATAATTGGATCATGACATAACAGCAATGGTACATGGGACAGGAATGATACTTGAAGCCGCAAGTACATGGTGCAGCAACTGGTACATGGGACAGCAATGATACTTGCAGCAGCAAGTACATGGTGCAACATTGGTACAGCAATGGGAGCTGCAAGTACAATGTAGCATAGTGCACATAGGAGCAGCAATGCGTAGCATGATGTACAGTGCAGCATAGTGCACACAGCACTGTGAATTGCAGTGGGATGATGCATTTGGGTGCAGCATAGCGCAATGAAGAGCTCAGCAGTATAGTGATGGGTACAGTCATGATTAGTGAAGCATGATGAGATGCAACATAGTGATGATGGGTGCATCATGGTGCAGCACAGTGAGATGCAGCATGATGATGAGGAGCAGCACAATGATAGGTACAGCATCGTGATGGAGTCACCTTGGAGAATCAGTTGAAGCGGCATGTCTTCGATTGAGTTCAGCTACCTCATGTATCATCTTCTTAGAGATGAACTATGCTCTTATTTAAATAAGTCAAAGTGTTGACTTTTGTTGTAAATGTACTATCTCTCTCTCTCTGCTAAAATATTGAAAAACATATAAGAAGAATTGATCAAGCGTTTCCCCACATTGGGGTTTGTCCCTGGCTAGCGCCACATCTTGTATCCTCTTGTCTTGGCTTGTCTTATGCGAGTTATGTTTATGTTCTATCTGCAATTTACAATTATGCTGATGTGATTGCTACTCTGGAAATGATATTGAGCTAACTGTGAAAATTGAAATAAATTGCACTAAGCATAGAACATACCTAAAATTAACAAAACAAATATCATACTATTACAAGAAACAAAGTACAGTACACAACACATGCAGAAGAACCACCAGAACATGTTGGTCAAGCAGTGTCACAGTAGACAAAAACACTAACAGCATGGTAGCAGTAATAGCAATCCTCTGGAGGACAGCGCAAAGTCTTCAGCCCAGTTTGTTTTGTCTTCAACTTATGTTGAGCCAAAAGCTAGAATTTTGTTGAAATTTGGTACCGGAGGACAGGTGGTTCCCTAAGGCTTTGATCTTTGGCCTAGGGAAAAGTGTCCAAAAGAATTTAATTTTTCTCCTAAAGTAACTTTATCATTTTTATAAAGTTAAATCTAATATAAAAGTGACTTTAAGTGATAAAGTTACTAAAGTCTAATTTTAAAGTGACTTTAATAAAGTTAAGGTAAAATTAGAAAGGAAAAGTGACTTTGGAAATAAATGACTAATTGGGTCTTTATTAAAGTGGGGTGAGTTAAAAAATAAAAAGTGAGATTTAAATGAGCATTTAATCTCAGCCCTAGATCTCAATCTATTTCATCCATTGGATTTAGAGGTTACTCAAAAGTCACTTAAGATTAGATTAAAGGAGAAAAAGGAGGCAAGAGGTCATTCATTCTTTCATGAGCAGATTGAGAGAAGGAGAGCAAGAGAACAAGGGAGATTTCTGGACAAGGAGGAGAAGGATACAGCAGCTTGGCACACATTCCAAGGCAGCAGTTGAGCAGATTTGTACAGTTGATTCAACACACAGTGGAAGGCTGATTTTGGCACGATTTTTTAGAAATTCGTACTAGTTTGCATAGAAATCGAGGAGTGTTTACACAGAAATCGAGCAGTTTGCTGGTTTTTCTGCACGCAAATCGAGGTCTGTACAGTGCATTTATTGCAGTCCGTACAATGCATTTAATATTTAATGCAGGCCATATAGCAGCATTTAAGGTTGAAAGTGGGCATGAAAATCGAGGAGGCCGTACAGCATTTATTACTGTCCTGTTTGCTGTAATTTCCAGTTTGCTATGAGGCACAGGAAAAGAGATAAGTTGTAAATTTGCTTGCTAATTTTTTGTTGAATATTTCTCACTATAAAAAATGCATTTTCAGAAATAAAGAAGAGCTCTCGAACTGGTTTTCCCCAAGAGTTGTAGGGGGGTTTTCCAGGGTCACATTGACCAAAAATCATTGTGTTCAAACTTCAAATGTGTTAAATGACTGTTTGTACCTGCTGATTTTTTTATTTCTGCATTTTCCAGCATTCTGTAAAATTTCCAGAATGTGTTTTCAGCAAAAATTTATTTTTTCAGTTGTTGAATGTATGGATATGGGAAAGGGCATTTAACTCTATGGGAGAAATAAGGTGAAACTAAAAACCGGGGTGGGAAATGAGAAATTTCTACATGGTATCAGAGCCTTGAGTGCTAAAGTGCAGTTTGGGACAGCAAGGAGAAAAATTACAACCTGCTGATTTTTCACTCAGAAAATTCCAGCAAGCTGATTTTTCACAAACAGCAGTTTTATCTTTACTACAGCAGTGCTATTTTTCAGTTTTAGGACAGCAGGATGTCATTGAGCTTGAGGGTGGAGGATAGGCTAGATGGGCATACAAATTACAGCGTTTGGAAAGAGAGAATGCAGAGTATCTTTGAGGAGGCAGAAGTCTGGGATATCATGGTGCATACCACACAGAACCTCGTTGTTGTGCCTACTGATGCTACTCAGTCGGCTGAGTATAATAAAAATAACAACAAGGGTATGAGGTTGATTTTAGACAAAGTCAAAGACCATTGCATTCCTCATGTGAGAGGAAAGAGCAATGCCCATGAGATGTGGACAACATTATCCAATCTCTACCAGAGTACCAATGAGAACCGGAAAATGGTCCTGAAAGAAAAGCTGAAGAACATTAAGATGGGTAATGATAGTGCAGCTGGATATCTCACAAAGATTACTAATGTGAGAGATGAGTTGGCAGCAATTGGAGAGGCCATTCCACCCACTGAGTTGGTGCGGATTGCAGTGAATGGCCTCCCCCGTTCATGCATGAAATTTGCTGATGGGGTTTGTGCACGTGAGACCCTTCCCACATGGGAGAGGTTTTGGGATGATTGCATTCAGACAGAGATCAGGAAAGGTCAGCTTGGGGCAGCCAAGCCAGTTGAACAGGATGAGGATGTAGCACTGTCAGCAGGAGGCAAGAAAGGCAAAAGGAAGAAACAGGCTTCCATAAGCAATGGTGGGGGCAAAGGCAAAGGTAAAGGTAAACAGGGTAACACACAGAAGGACTATTCCAAGGTGAAGTGTTGGAATTGTCAAAAGATGGGACACTATGTAGTTGTGTGTCCGGAGAAGAAGAAGGGGAAGAACCAGAGCATGGCAGCTTCAGCAGAGGTTGAGGGCTTTGCAGTTCGTTATGACCGGGAGTTTGGGTTCACTACGTATGAGTCCTCTAGTGCAGGATCACCTGCCACAGGTTCAGAGGGAGCATGCTTTTCCCTCGATTAGCGGAGCATCTCCAGGTATCTGGTATGTGGACAGTGGGGCTTCACGTCACATGACAGGAGTCCGTGAGTACTTCTCGGAGTTTTCAGAGAGTGGCACTGATATAGAGGTAGTACTTAGTGATGATAGAGTTGTTAGAGCAGTCAAGGTGGGGACACTGACATTTCAGAGGCAGTCCAAACCTCCCTTGAAGGTGACAGATGTTCTTTATGTGCCAGGGATGAAGAAGAACCTCATATCCGTCTCAGCTTTGGAGGACAAAGGATATGAGATACTATTCAGGGGAAGACAGGTGTTGATGTATCCCAGGGGAACTCCAGCTAATTCAGCTAGAGTGATAAGTGTACGCGATGGAAAGGTGTACAAGTTTGCATTCCAGTCCCTTGTGGCATTGAGCAGTAGTACCGATAGCAGAGCTAGCAGTTCTGAGCTATGTGAGATTTGGCACCGCAGGATGGGACATATGTATCATGGAGCCTTGAGGACCTTGCAGAAGATCACTACAGGTGTGCCAGATTTCAGTACTAATCACTTTAATACTTGCAGAGGATGTGCGATGGGCAAGTTTGCCAAATCCCCTTTTCCCAGCAGTGACAGCAGAGCGACTGGGATACTTGATTTGATTCATTCTGATGTGAGCAGTCGAACGTCTCATGTTTCCTTGAGTGGATATGAGTACTATGTTTTATTCATTGATGATCACTCCAGGAGGACCTGGATTTATTTCTTGAAGACCAAGAGTGAGGTCTTCAAGCGATTTCAGGAGTTTAGAGCTCTTGTGGAGACACAGACATGTCAGAAGATCAAGTCCCTAAGGTTGGACAATGGGGGAGAGTACACCCTTGGAGAGTTTGTTGATTATTGTGCGGAGGCAGGCATTAGGAGGGAGTTCACTGTTCCTTACAACCCCCAGCAGAACAGGGTTGCGGAAGGGAAGAACAGATCCATCGTAGGGGCTGCCAAAGCCATGTCACATGATCAGGGGTTGCCATTGTTCTTGTGGGCAGAGGCCTGCAACACAGTTGTTTTCTTGCAAAACAGGAGTCCGCATCATGCCTTGGGGCACATGACTCCGGAGGAGGCTTTCTCTGGGAAGAAACCTGATATTGGTCATCTTCATATCTTTGGGTGCATTACATACTCCTACATACCCAAGGAGAAGAGGACCAAACTAGAGCCCGCCGCAGAGAAGGGTATCTTTGTGGGCTATAGTGAGACCTCAAAGGCCTTTCGGATTTACATTCCTGCACAGAGGAAAGTTGTTGTCAGGCGGGATGTGAAGTTCGAGGAGGACAGGGCCTTCAGGAGGTCACAAGAGTTAGAGTATCTAGATCAGCCAGACCCTCAGTAGCAGTTGAGTCAGTCGCAGGGATCCAGTGGGCAGGGATCAAGAGGATCAGGAGGTACATCTATGAGGATGTCAGTTCCGTCAATGAGCAGTGGCTCGCCGGAGCCAGAGGGGTGGTGCTCCGAGCAGTTCACTAGGGAGTCCACTGATGGACAGTTCACGCGGTACCTCAGCTTTTACAGGTTCAGGTGCAGGCAAGAGGATAGCAGACAGACAGTCAGGAGTTCAGGCTACTGATGGTGATGAGAAGGAGGAGTTTCATTCTCCTATGGGAGAAGCATGCTCAGGGAAGAGGAAGCCCAAGTGGCTTCAGGACACCTTGAGAGATGCCACATCTGTTGCTGAGCCGAAGAGGCCGGTCAGAGAGAGTAGACCACCTGAGAGATTTTGTAGCTATATGGCGATGGTTACCAACATCCTTGACTCTGAGCCTTCTAGCTATGAGGAGGCAGCTAGCCAGCAGGTCTGGAGAGAGGCCATGCAGCAGGAGTATTCTTCTATCATGAAGAATGATGTTTGGGAGGTGGTGCCGAGGCCTGAGGGCAAGTCCGTGGTTACTTCCAGATGGCTTTACAAGGTAAAGCATGCTGCAGATGGCAGCATTGAGAAATTCAAAGCGAGGTTTGTGGCTAGAGGGTTCTCCCAGGTAGAGGGAGTTGATTATGAGGAGACCTTCGCTCCCGTGGCTCAATATACTTCGATTCGCTCCATTATATCGATAGCAGCAGAGATGGGTTGGAAGATCCACCAGATGGATGTGAAGACTGCATTTCTCAATGGCTTCATACAGGAGAAGGTGTACATTGAGCAGCCACAGGGCTTTGAGGTGCATGGGAAGGAGTCCCATGTGTGCAAACTGAAGAAGGCCCTTTATGGCCTGAAGCAAGTTCCCAGAGCTTGGTACTCCAGGAATCAGGATAGATACATATTTGTAGGGGATGGGTTTCACAAAGAGTGAGGCAGATCCGAACCTTTACTTTATTGTGATAGGTGAGGAGCCTCTCATTCTGGCGCTGTATGTGGATGACTTGGTCATTAAAGGTGCAAAGGGACTCATAGAGCACTGCAAGAGAGATCTTGCGGCGGAGTTTGAGATGAAGGACATCGGCTTGATGCATTACTTTTTGGGTTTGGAGGTGTGGCATGAGGAGGGGCATTTCTTCCTAGGGCAGGGGAAGTATCTTGTGGACATCATTGGCAGATTCCACATGGAAGATTGTAGACCCATGTCGACACCGATGATTGCCAACTGGAAGAAGCTTCATGCTTCAGATTCCGAGTTGGTGGATCCCACATTGTACAGGCAGCTAATTGGTTCCTTGATGTATTTGGTCAACACTAGACCAGATATTTGTTTTGCAGTCAACACGATGAGTCAGTTTATATGTGAGCCTAGGAAGGTTCACTGGGTGGCTGCAAAACACATTTTTCGATACTTGCAAGGGACAGTGGATTATGGTTTGGACTACAGGCAGGGGGATGGAGTGAGATTGGCAGGTTATACTAATTCTGATTTGGCAGGTTGCGCTTCTGATAGGAAGAGCACTTCAGGGTGTTGTTTTGGGTTGGGTTCGGCAGTAGTGTCATGGTTCTGCCGGAAGCAGCAGTCAGTAGCATTGAGTTCAGCGGCAGCAAAGTATATGACAGCCAGTCTAGCTAGTTGTGAGGCCATCTGGCTTTGCAAGATGTTGTTTGGCTTATTTGGTCAGCCGTTGAGACCTTCAGTGATTTACTGTGATAATCAGAGTTGCATTAAACTCACGGAGAATCCAGTATTTCATGACAGGTCAAAGAATATAGGGATCAAATATCATTTCATCAGAGACTATATTCAGAAGGGAGCTGTGAAGCTTGAGTACATTCCCACTGATGAGCAGGTTGCAGATATTCTTACCAAAGCCTTACCACGGGGCAAGCATGACCACTTCAGAGACAAGATGGGCGTGGTGAGGAACACCTTCCTCGGTAAGAGGGAGTGTTGAAATTTGGTACCGGAGGACAGGTGGTTCTCTAAGGCTTTGATCTTTGGCCTAGGTAAAAGTGTCCAAAAGAATTTAATTTTTCTCCTAAAGTAACTTTATAATTTTTATGAAGTTAAATCTAATTTAAAAGTGACTTTAAGTGATAAAGTTACTAAAGTCTAATTTTAAAGTGACTTTAATAAAGTCAATGTAAAATTAGAAAGGAAAAGTGACTTTGGATATAAATGACTAAGTGAGTCTTTATTAAAGTGGGGTGAATTAAAAAATAGAAAGTGAGATTTAAATGAGCATTTAACCTTAGCCCTAGATCTCAATCTATTTCAGCCATTGGATTTCGGGATTCCCCAAGAGTCACTTAGGGTTAGATTAAAGGAGGGAAAGGAGGAAAAAGTCATTTATTCTTTCATGAACAGATTGAGAGAAGGAGAACAAGAGAGCAAGGGAGATTTCTGGACAGTGAGGAGAAGGAGGCAGCAGCTTGGCATACATTCCAAGGCATCGTTTCAGCAAGTCTGTATAGCTGAGTTAGCACACAGTGAAAGGCAGATTTTGGGCACGATTTTCTAGAAAAGTCGTACAACAGTTTTGGTTCAGATTCCAAGGAGGCCGTACAGCAAGTTAGCATGGAAATCGAGGAGCAGAAAATCTGAAGTTTGCTGGGATGTTTTTTCAAGAGAGACCATACAACAAGTGGTTGTACCTTGGCACACTTTTCTAGGCAGAAATCCATATAGCTGTACTACTATTTTCTGCAAAGAAATCGAGGAAAATCATACAACAGCATTTATGACAGCTTGTACGCTTTTCTAGGCAGTGTGTACAGCAGCATTTAAGGCTGAAATTTTGGCACAAAAATCGAGGAGGCCATACAACATTTATTGTTGTTCTGTTTTGTTGTTTGCAAGTTTTTCCATTTGGCTGTGAGGCACAGAGAACGAGATAAGTTGTAAAAGTTTGCTTGCTAATTTTTTTTGCTGAATATTTCTCTCACTGTAAAAAGCATTTTCTAGAAATAAGAAGGAGCTTTCGAACTGGTTTTCCCCAAGAGTTGTAGGTGGTTTTTCTAGGGTCACCTTGACCAAAAATCACTGTGTTTAAATGTGTTGAATAGTTGTTTGTATGTGCTGATATTTATTTCTGCATTTTCCAGCATTCTGTAATATTTCCAGAATTTGTGTTTTTAGCAAAATTTATCTTCTAGTTGTTGAATGTATGGATATGGGAAATGGCATTTAACTATTTTGGAGAAATAAGGTGAAACTGAAAACCGGGGTGGGAAATGAAAAATTTCTACAGAAAATTGCAGAACAACTGAATATCCCGCATATCTGACACAATGATTGGCACTCCTACATTAATGCACTTTCATAATCACATGCTAGGATCACTAAGGGAGAGGGTGAGCTTATCCGGGTTCATTCATGGCATGGTCAATATTCTCCAGATGATGGTTATCCCCTCATCTTCACAGCACACAAGCCCCCTATCACCGATTGGTGGTAGCGTTCACTTTGGAAGTTGAAAGCTCCACCCAGAACAAGACTATTCATGTGATGTATTCTTCACAATAAAGCTCCCACAAGGGATAATATTCAAGGGCGAACATTTCATGGCCCTGCCTAGTGCACCCTTTATAAGCAGGAATCTGAGGTCACTGATCACCTTTTTTTCACTGCCCTTGCACCATATCCATTTGGTACAATGTTCTTACATCCCTTCAACTCTCCCTGCATTGGAAAGGTAACAATCTTTTGGAAGCTTTCCAATTGTGGTGGTCTGCTGCTCATCCTAACAAGGCTAGGAATATCCCTCTACTGATCAGTTGGTGCATTTAGCTACAGAGAAACAAATATATTTTCCCTAATCATATACCGTATTGGCCTTAAGCGACTGCACATATCATCTCAATAGACAACAACATCCCAGAGGATGATCGCCCCCACACCACTCGCATAATCACAACAGAGAACATTGACATGAACATCCCTTGAGCTTACTTCCATGGTTCTACACAACAACAGGGATGTGGGGGGGGGGGGGGTGTCCTTTTTCACATATATGATAATCATTTTTACAAAATACAAATGGGCCTGGGAGATGGAACAAATAATTTTGCTGAGCTTATTACTCTCAGACACTTGCTTTATTTTTCACTTAAGAAGGTTTGCACTCGCATTCATATTTTTGGTGACTCAAAACTCGTCTAACTTGGTTTAATAATCAATTTTCATGTCACGTGCACATTCTCTTACATATATTGGATGGGATATATCTTTTGATATCTCATTTTGACTATATCTCTTTTCATCACATATACACGGAGCGCAACCAGGTTTCTGACAGATTATCCAAGGAGGTTGCGCTCTAGCCTCGGGGGCACTGGTTGATTCAGGAGCAGACAAACCAAGACTTCTACCAATACTTTCACAGACCATATGATTATCTGGCACATGATGGGGCCAACAGGCCCTGATTAGATGTTATTTTTTAGAGATGGCTGTGTATATATTTATTTCAGCTTTTTTATGTATATATTTTTACATACATCCCTTATTATATTCCCATCTTGGGAAATTTTGAATAGCTACACTCAGACAGTGGCCACAACCACCCTTATAGCATATGCCCTTAAGCATCTACAACATGATATTTTCAACATGTTAATGAAAATTGCGATTTTTCCTTGGAAAAAAAAGGTTAATAATATCCATGGTAAAATTGGGGCGGATGTCCATGGTTAATAATTTTTTTTATATTGTAAGTTTTTATGTGCCTACTAATTAAATCTAAATATGGCTATGAAATCATTATTATTCCTTGCAAAGGTAAAACTCTAACAATTGATTTGTCTTTTGATAGCATTGACCATTGCAAATTATAATGTTTAACTTTGAAAAATTAATAATTATTTTTCAATATTATTAAGAAAAATAAATTTCAAACATTTTATTGGACCATAACTTGAAGACTTTATTGTAACATTTGCACAATGTAATGCCATGTGGATAAACTTCCATATATATAATTTACAGATATTTTTGCAATATTCATGAATGGGTTTTAGATATAAAATATTTGAAAATAACTTAAATAACATGTCTACCATCAATTACTTCCCACCATAATTTAAACATGTCTTTGCATAAAAAAGGGATAGAAATAAGATGTAAAAAATACACTTGGAGAAGTTATTTCCCACCATTATTTATGTTTTTTTTAACACTTATGCAGAAGTAAAAATGTAAATGTGTAGACTTTTACTACGCACCAAAGTTTATTCAAGTTTTTTTGTTTGAGCAAACAAAGTTATTGTCAAGGAAAAACTATATGCTGATTTGTCTATCAACTATTATTAATTAACATTGACCAAAGTAACTTATAATTATTTATGCAATTTTTCTTACAGTTGGAGGGGCTAAACTCACTTGGAAAACAAAATTATAATATAACAAATTGAATTTTATTATTTTTAACTTTTTATTATTAATCGAGCCAAGATTTAAATGTTTAATTGGTTATGCATTACTTTTAACATTTTATTATTTTTTTAATTGAGCCCACATGTAAATGTAAATGTTTATATTAAATGTTAAACATGCCTACATATCTACCTCTATATCCATTTTTAATTAGGGTCGAATTAACATTAGATTAAATTTGCTAAATGTTAAATTTTAAATGTTAAACATTTACACTTGACATCTACCCCATATTCGTTGTGCTTCTCGGCGCAATAAAAAATTAGAAGTAATATAGAACCCAAAATAGGGGAGATGTTGTAGTGTGCAAATAAATGTTAATGTTGATTCAATTGATAATAAAAAGTTAAAAGTAATAAAAATAATAAAATTCAATTTGTTATTTCATAATTTTGTTTTGTAAGGTAGAGTATTCCCTCCAACTCAAGTTTTAAATTATGTTTTAGGTTATAAATCATTATAACTTACATTGATCATTGTTGAATTACGATAAACAAATTTTATAGTCTTGCTTTGGCACGAAATAATAAATTAAGATGTGAAATGGATAAATAAATTGTTTGCTTACGCAAAAGAACTTGCATAAATTTTGGTGGACACATTTACAATTTTATTCCTAAGTGTTGAAGAAAACATAAATAATGGTGGGAAGTAACTTCTCGTAAGCATATTTATTTATATTTTACTCATATCATTTTTTTATGCAAACACTTGTTTAAATTATGGTGGGAAGTAATTGATTCTAAATATGTTGAGTATGAGATGTTTTCAAGGATTTTTTTGGATGGATTTCCTTTTCTATTTTTTTTCTTCTCCGAATAACAAATCATAACTTACAATTAATAAAAATTGAAAAGTACATTATGAATGTGCATCATGCACTCTCGAAAAGGCCATCAGCCCAAGAGGCCAATAAAGATATGTTAAAACATGGACAAATTTGTCCAGAAATGATCCATCATAAAATTGTCTATCATATGAGTCATATAAGGTCATATATACATCTATACAAAAAGTTAACATAACTATGTGAGTTGAGTTGTTCAAAAATAAATATATATATCGATCTCCATGATAATCAAAATATAAATCCTGGTTGTAAAATCATGAATCCAGTAGTGTTCCCTCCATGAAGGGTCAGTGATAAGAAACTTGTTCCTGTCCATTTAAATACTATGTGATCTGTCGTAGTCCCATAACTTGAGCAATGCCTTCCTTAGACAGGGTATCAACGATTGTGTTCCTTTCTTTGTAAATATGACAGTATGAAACATAGTTAAAAGATTGTTTTAAAAGATGAATTTCCTTAATGATCAAACAATAATGTGTGCTTGTGAGATCTAACAGTGTTATTGAACCAATTTACAACATTCATCGAGTCACCAAAGTTTTGAATTTTGTGAACTCCCAACTCAATGGTGAACAAAAGAAGCATCTTAAGACTCACACGTTTTGAGAAATTATTAATGCCAGGGTCCAAACCACTTTCCAACTTGTATAAATCATTTTGGGAGGAATATAATATGACTCCCCAACCACAAGCACCATCTTCAAGAGATGCATAATCAAAATAGGCCCGCAGATATGATTGATCAACAAATTCCTCAACAAAGATATGTGATCTGGGAGGAGAGTTTGAAGTTTACAACATGGAGAATATTGTAATGGCTTATGTATCCACTTAGTCCAGAATGTTAGAATGATCTTGAAAAAATTCCTTATTTCTTGCAAGCCATATCCCCCAAGAAAGGATGAGGGGTAGGCACATGTACTTTTTGGGCAGATATTTTTTCGTTGTACTTCCCAGATGCTTGAATAAGATTTTCCTTGCCATGCCCGAGTGATGTTCAAAGTAGCTTTAGTAGTAGCCCATTTAACCAGTGTAAAGGGGCATAATAAAAATAAATGGTTTATAATTTATTTCACATTCTTACGTAAGGGGCACTAGCTGGGGCCCAAAAAACCTCTCTTACAAAAATTTTCACCTTTAGGAACTTTATTCTCCAAAATACACCATTGAAAGAGGTGAGATTTTGCAGGGCTTGGCACTTTCCACAATAGTTTCCACCACCATGCGAAAATCTTAGGCCGTCTATTATCAATATGGAAAACATATCCAGCTTTAGGAGAGTAGATACCATCCGCAACATGTGCCCAAAGTAAGGAATCCTCTCTTTCCTTGATCCATACGTGGGAAGAAATTAATTTATTTGTGTAATGATGCCATTTATCCCAGAAAACTTGTGGGAGATGAAGCTAGTGTGGAGTTTGCCAACCTTCTGCCCAAATGGAGGGTATTCTATGATTTGCCACCTCTGACAGAGAATGTCCTCCAATAGAATGAAAGTAGGCCACAAGATTCGTGGACAACCTATAGTGCTCATTGCATACCACCCAAGGGTCCTTGCCAATATGCACCTATTCACCATTTCCAATCTTCCAAACCAGATCCCTTTCAATCACAATGAAAGAGCGAATAACAACCTTCTAGATAACATGAATGTTTACTCTGTTCTTGTTGGGAAATTTGATCCAATCCACAATGGATAGTGGGTGTATGTACGTTTCTTGAACTACTTTAGTCCGTAGATTCTGAGAAGATTTGGATGTATTTCCTACAAAGCTTAAGAATAAAAAATTAGTAAACAAATATATAAAAAGCATGCATGAATTACAACCATATACATAAATTATGACATAAACTATGTAAGGTAGTTATTTACATGGAATTATATTGTGTAAAGGTCGTTCAAGTTATGGTCCAATTGAATGTTTGAAGAATAATTTTTTAAATAATATTGAACAAGAAAGATTTATTTTTCAAAGTTAAACATTATAATTCACATTGGTCAATGTTAAACTAATAGTAATCAACATACAAGTCAATTTCTAGAATCTTGCCTTGGCAGAGACTAATATTGCTTTTGTAAACATATTTAAATTTAATTAACAAGTACATAAAAACTTAATACTTACAATATAACATGATTTTTATCTATGGAGATTCACTCCCACTTTACCATGAATATTATTAGCTTGTAAATATATTGTTACAATATCTTGGGCCAATACCATGACTTATTAAACCACATGTCCAAAAACCATAAGTCATTTCATAATAAAAAAATATAATGTAAAATATAATGTAAATTGTAATGTAATGTAATGTAATATGTAAAATATAATGTAATGCAATCTAAAATGTAAAATGCAAGGTACAAAACTTCCAATTTGATAAGAAGAAGTTTACTTGCCTATAATGTAAAGTTAGCATACTATTGTTTTTTTAACAAGTTACTTCATTATATATTATTATTGGTACAATAATCAATAATATTGATTATTATTATTCCAATATATTATTATAATAATAATCTCCATTATAATTATTATTATATTAGACTTTACATATATTATTGATTATATAGAGTGAATCCACGATCATTTGGATGGAGGGGGAGAGGGAAAAAATGAGAGAGAGAGAGAGAGAGAGAGAGAGAGAGAGAGAGAGGAGAGATATGGAGTTGGAGGGGGTGAGAGTGGGAGGGAAGAACAAAGATAAAGAGAGTGAGGTGGAAAGGGAGAGAGGAGAGGAGGAGGGAAGAGAGAGAGAGAGGGATACACAAATATGGAGGGGGGAGAGCGTGGGAAAGAGAGGGGGGGAGGAATAGAGATAATGATAAAGATGGAGGGTAGAAAGAGAGACAAAGAAAGAGATGGGGGGAGAGACAAAAGGAAGTGGGAGAGAAAGAGAGGGAGAGAGAAAATAACAATGATGTAGAGAGATAGAAGTGGAGAGAGAGAGAGAGGAGGAGTTATAAGGGAGAGATAGAAAAAGAGTGAGGGAAGAGAGGATAAGAGGGAAGAGAGAGAGAGAAGGAGATGAGAGGAGAGGGGGAGAAGGGGAATAGAGAGAGGGAGGCATAGAAGTGGTGGGAGTTGGGGGGAGATGGAGACACGGAGATGGTTTGGGGAGAGAGGGAGATTGAGAGAAGGAGGGAGATGGTGATAGAGTTGGAGGGCGAAGAGAAAGAGAGAGACATAGAGAAAAGAGTGTGTAATGGGGGGGGGGAGAGGTAGAGGGAGGTGGGAGAGAGAGGATGGAAGAGAAAAAGGACGTGAGAGATAATAGAGGAGGGAGAGAGTGATGGAGTTAGAGGGGGAAAAGGAGGTGTTGAAAATGCAACAAGAAATTCCTAATTTATTTTTCCCTTGATTAAATTAAGAGAAATTCGAATTTCAATTTCAGCAGAATACTTGGAGGTAGTTAACTGAGGCGACATGGCTCTTGTCACTTAGTTAACTCAGTAAATTCAAGTTGGAGACACTTGGGTTTAGTTCTACATGATTGATTGCTAATTTGTAGCAATCTATTTCAGTTAATTTGAGTTACTGCCAAAGTAACTGGTTCTCACTGTCAAAATAACTAGTGGAGGTCAAGTTAAGGGTGTAACTTTTTTCACACTGAGTGATCATCTATTTAACTGATCAATCAACCCAAAATAATTGTTACATGCAGAGGATTCGAGTTACCTAGTTGAAATTGGAGTTCAAGGGCAGTGTACTATCAATTGTAAACTAGTTCAAGTTGTACAGGTGGTGCATGCAGTAAAAAAAGGACCTAAAGAAATTGCGCAATCCAAATTGAGAAATTTCCTAATTAATAGAGGCCTAATTTCCAGGGGAACAACGCAAGGAAATAGGGGCTTGGAGGCTTGAAATTTTGGCTAAGTATTGGCTAAGATCTATAATTCAAATAGAGGACATAAGATATAGATGCAGGTTGAGCTCAAGTTTGAAACAAAGTTACCTCAAAATGAGAACTCCAACCAAAAAACCCCCCCCAAAAAATGAAAAAACAACGTAAAAACGAAAAGTGTTGATGCTAGAATTTATTTATTTATTTTATTTATTATTTTTTTCGAGGG
>APFE030397327.1:219870-298877 GCA_000404065.3 Pinus taeda | reverse complement strand
AATTCAAGGGAAAGGCAATTTTGGGTGCGGGGATGAGGCACAGTTTTTGCAGAGGTCTACTTGGGGAAAGATAGGCGATTGTTTTGATTCCTTTAAAGAGCATGAATGGATAGATATGGCTGGTGAGAGGTTAAGGAGAGCAAGAAACTCTTAAGGATTCTCCATAAACAGATGAAAACATGGAAAATCAAACAAACTTAAAGACAAAGCATAGCAAATTATGGAATCTACCTTAACACCTATTTTTTCAATTGCAGAAGATAAGAGAAGGAAAGTGATACACATAAAAAACTTAAAAATACTGAAAGAAGCACACCATCAACACATAAAGCCACATGAATCCCAAATAGTGCTGCAAATCCCTGGTCTTTCCTTTGCCAAAAATGCAGATAAAATATGTAAAATAGAGTGTCAAGATATTCCCAAGAGTCCAACCCTGAAAATGACTATGAAAATACATAATATAGGCAAGCCAACCCATTCCCTTGCCTCTAGGGGTCGAGGTCATCATCCTAGGAGCTATTTCAACCAACTCTAAACAAAGCACTACAATCTAGGCAGGCAAAACAACATGCCTCTATAAGCTAGGAAACCAATTCATTCATTAAGTTTTCACCTTTTATTGACTGAATCTTCTAGAATAAGTAAATAAGTGTCAAAAGAACATCATGTTTCATTAATTACACCAAGAGGAGTGAAAAATCACATCATAAGTCAAAATTGGTCAAACTGGCTTCATTCCTGAGCTGAAGATGAAAATTGTGTCAAAAAAACCTGTGCGCCGCGCGCCTGAGCTCTATGTGTTGCGCGCCTTTCCACCTATTTTTGGGGCACTTCCAAGCCTCCAAATTAAGCTCAGGTTGGTTTGCTGGAAATCCCTAGATGTCTACTTTCCAAACCAAGTGGAATTTTCCAATTTGGTGTCCATTTGCCCCTCCAAAAGTGCATTCTCCCAGAAGTAATTCCTGCTGGTGCAAAAGGTGGCAGAAAGGTGATTTTCATGGTGTTTTTGAGCCTTTTGGTCACCCAGAACTTAATGAAATGCTTTGGAAATAACTGAGAATGTATAATTCATCATGACAAACCCAAAAATGTAGAGTTTTCCTCCAACAAGTGTCGCAATCTTAAGCACGCACGTCGACGCGCTACGCATTGAGCCAAAAAACTTGTTTTTAGGACAAAATTTTCGAAATGAAAAAAATTTCTTCGAATTTGCTCAAATTTAGAGTGAAGACCCTCTATCATGTGTTCTACCCCACTAATGAAGCCTCGGCCAAAATTTGGAGTCGATCGGGATTTTTCCGCCGTTTTAGTGCTTTTCTCAATCGCCTCTTTAGGATCTTCATTTTTGCTTTGCAAACATGCATACGAGCCCAATAGTGAGTTTTCATGTGATGAAGCATGTCCTTGTCTTTGTTTTCCTTCGCCAACAATTTCTGCAAACTAGTGTTCACCCGGATGAGCATAGATTCTCGATCAATCAGTGTCAAATCACTGCGTCTCTTTCGGGCCAATTCTCAATCTTCCCTTTGCCGTAGCTCATAAAGTGTATGTTCATCTTCGAGTTGTTTGTTGCACTGCTCCAAGTAGTTAATCACACACTTAGCCATCTGCAATTTCTTTTGCAGCGAGTCATTCTAAACCCTTTTCTCTTGGATGATCTCCTTTAGCTCCGAGCTAGGAGAGCTCGCATCAACATCAATGATATCCGTGTCCCGACCTCCTGAAGGACCCTCATCATACATGGGCCTCTTGCCCCTATCCTGGAGCTGTACCTGTGCTGAAGAAGAAGGCGAGACCCCTTCCACATGATGTGGAGATAATACTCGCTATGCTGATGAAGGCAACGAGACCCCTTCCACCCCGAGTGGAGATAGTACTCGTTGTGTAGATGCAAATAAGGCCCTGTGGCCTCATTGGTATGTCACATATGGAGGAGCACTTATATGCTCAGTCTCAGGAATGTTTGGATAGTGTGAAGGTGCTCCCTCATCATGAACTATCTCGAGAGGCGGCTATAACGCTGAGAAGTAGTTGCGGGAGATGAAATCCTCTCAAGTAATGCCCTGCTGTGCCAACTGATCCATCACTATGATTTTGATCAATCCGTAATGATATATGCTCTTATGCTAATGTGTTGGGCTCTTCCTTTCTACCAAAGTCACCATCCTCTCTATGTTGCGACACATGAAATACGGAATGTTCATCATACATACCCTCGTGAAATGCATCAACAAACGAACATGGTACGCATAGAGACGCGAGAATCTACCCTCACAACTGAAATGTCGAATGATAAGTTTCATCAATGGTGCAAAATCATCCCTCAAGAATCTGAAAGGAGAAATTGTACTCAAGTGTCTCATATACCCGAGTTCGATGTATGGCTCATAGTAGAATCTGTCTAAGAGCTGGCGTTTTCTCCATTCCTCCCCTAAATTTGGTATCCCGGTGGCCTGAGCAATAGTCTCTGGTGACAAGGTGAAATTCACTCCGGCAAGGTTTACATGACCATCATGTAAATGTATAAAAAATAATTGGACTAGTTCCTGATGATGCTGAGTTTATGAGATCATCTCACAGTATTGGAAACATGATTGACACCGAAAACACTCCATTGCAAGTGGGCAAGCTTGCAATTGATCCAAAGAAATAGGCTCCTCCCTGACATGCTGACCACTTTTGCCACCTTTGTGATACCTCCGTGGCACATTTGGAACATTTACCTCCGGTGTAGAATCACTGTCATACTCCTGCTCATAGACTGACTCGATCTCTGACATGACTTTGAAAACAAGATAGCTGGAATATATATGCTGATGTATAAACTGTGTGTACAATTGACTGTAAACTATTCGTTGCTCTAAAAATGCTGTAACCAAGGGAACACAAATGCACATGGGAATATTAGGAAAAGGAAAACATTGGGGAATTAGGGAATTTGGAAATAAAAACAAGGGAATTAGGGAAGAAAAGGGAAATGAAAATCTTGGATTTTGGGGTTTTGGGATGTTAGGTAGGGATAATGTGTTTTTAATAGGGGTGAGGGACTAGGATTTGAGGGATTATAGTGTAGGATTAATGAGGGAATTAATGGGGAAAAATAATGGTGAATTTGGGAATGGGAAACAAAGGGAAATGGGGAAAAAATCACAACCTTGGTTACACTCTGTTTTTGAGCCCTACAACAATTTTTTGCATTCAAACCCTACAACACCTCCATTGACAAAGGAGGGCTTTCCACTTGGATTTCTGAAGTAAACATATCATGAATCCATTACATTAATCGTTCAAAAACCAAGCACAAGTCATGGATATGAGCCTACCTGCAAATTTGTGCGGAGAGGAGGCGATCTGGTGTTTTTCCAAACAAATTTTGGGCTGAATACCCAGTGCACCGCACACCTCACCCAACTCGCTGCACACCTCTGATGCGCCGCGCGCGTGTATTTTTACACTGTGGCTTTGTGCCCAGTGTGCCGCGTGCCCCTGATGCGCCGCGCGCCTAGTCCAGTGCGTCGCGCGCTCCTAAAACGGCTCCAACTTCCTCTCAAATTGACAAATTCGCGTTGAAATGATGTTCTTCACTCTTGGCATGCAAAATGAGTTGAAAATATCATGAAATATCTTTATAAGGACTCCCTTATGATTTTTGTTTGGTCCATGATCCATTTTGTAATGTTTTGTCATTGACACTTTTTTAGGGTTAATAGATTTCTGACCTTTTTTGTTTCCTCCTTAAGTTTGGTTGAAATAATGATTTTCTTTGACAATTTTTTGCAGGGATAGTTGTGATATGATCTGGAAAAGGAGACCAATGCTGCGCTTGGACAATTCAAGAATTGAAATTTTTGAAAATTTATGACAAAAATGAGATGACGACTTATCTTCAAAACAGAGTTTTGAAGAGAAGTCCTAATTTATCTGTATAATGATGAAAATTATTGAGGTAACCATCTATCGAGGACATCCCTCTAGCCTGCTGGTCTTCTTAGACTTTGCAAAACAAAATTGACTCAACCCTAGACCTAATGACCTAGAACTCTTGTCGTGACCTAGAAATTTGAGACAGGACAGTAAATGACCTTTGAAGATTTGTTTTTATGAATAGCCCTGAACCAGCAGTGCCAAGCACGAGGGGAATGAGTGACACAAACCATTCCGTCATAGTTATGGCATGCCTAACGAAATGCAATTGATCGAAACTGATGGGACACCTAAACATGAAATGCAAAAAAGAGCTTTGATCTCTAACGGAGGGATAACTAGACCGACTCTAACAAGATGCACATGGTACTGAACACTTTGATCTTGTTCAATTTAATGAGGCTATCTAATGTTGACACATTGATACATTTGTTGTTAAACTAACATCTATGATCTATTTGTTGGATATATTGATCCTAAATAAGGCTAGTACCTTAGCTCTAGAAAATGATACTTGGCATAAAATTATATTTCATTGAATCCTATACACGAGTCTCTTTCTAATTCTTGCAATAAGCATGATGAGAGAACAAGGAAATAGTGATTGGCACTCTTGTTGTTTGACCTAATTTGATCTCATTGGTCATAAGAGCTCGATAAATTTTATATGAGAAGTATAAGTGTAAGATTGATATTCCAGATCTCTTACTAGAGGGCACATGGTTAAAGGGACAGTAAATGGATGGAGTTACTTGACATAAACTTCTCTTGTGTTCATAATCTTTGAGATATGATGCTAATTCTATTTGTTTCTTTGAGTCTATCCTTTGATGAAAGATTAATGTCATCATGAAAATAGTTGTATGTCTACGATCTAATAGATCTGTTGTTGCATGACTCAAGTCGAGAAAGATTACCTACATGGATGAAGAGGAATGATGGAGATCCCCAGTCAGAGGGTGTATAAAATCATGTAGATTCATAAGCTAATGCAATTTTCTAAAGCAAGAGACAAGAATCTACTTCTACTCTTTATAGCAGAAGCCCATAAACATTGAGAAAACAATAATCAATAAAGGACGAAAATCAAACACAGATAACACAAAAGATATCTGGGGAAGCCACAACTCAAAATCCAACCATTTATTTTTTATTAATTCGAAAATAAAGATGAAATTACAATGCTTGTTCTCTCAAGAAAAATACCAGCACTTAGCAAATTAAATCTCCAACTCAAAAGCATTCTCAACTTCAAATCTTAGCCAAATGACAAGGTCTCCAAGTCTCTATTCCAATGTGTAATTCATATTAAGGATAGCTTGTATTTAAAGGGAGATAAAGCCTCTAAAAATAGCGTAATCCCTTAAGGATCATTCCTAATTGCATGCACTATTAGTGCAACTCGGAAAAATCTAAAACAAATAGTATGATGTCCCTGCACTCTAGTCTCAATTGGGTCTTTCTCAAAATCGACATGCATGAGTTTCTGATGAGTAAAAATTCAGTTAACTAGAGAAGCATTGCTGGAGTTCATTAGTGTCACCACTGACTTTTAACTCACTATTAGTTCTCTCAATCAGTTTTAGAACTAATTTAATTTAATTGACTCATGAAACTAAGTCTTCTATTTTACAACTCACAATTAACTCATACTAGACTCCTACAAAATAGGGAGAACATATACATGACTTCAAAAAGACTTCCAACTGTCATTTCCTAAGTTAAGTAAGTTTAATAAACTTAATTTAACTATTTTTAAGTTGCTATGAGAATAGAACTTGAATTTAATTGACAGTTTAATTCAAGGACACATTAAGTTGGACTTTCTTGTTGCCATTTCTCAGCACACCCTCTCAACAAGAAAGGGATTATCAACTCCCCTGATCTCATCTCTGTGAAACTCGAATTTACATATTGACAATGCCTTTGTCAAGATGTCAGCGTATTTCTCCTACATGGGAATGTAACATAACCACATGATCCGCCTCAATACATAATCTCTAACATGATGATACGGGGTATCAATATGCTTGGACAGATCATGAAAGACTAGATTTTTAGATAGTTTGATACAACTTTGATTATCACAATAAATCACAATCGGATCCATATGCTGACAAAATAAACCAATTAACATCTTCCTCATCCAAATAGTCTGACATGTTTCCTGACATACAACCATTTACTCTGCCTCTGTCGAACTAAGTACAACCAATCTTTGTTTCCTACTATACCAAGAAACTCTCGCTGACCCAATACTAAAGATCCCTCTTGATGTGCTCTTCCTATCGGATGGAGTCCCTACCCAATCTACATCACTGAAGCCTTGAAGCTTCACTCCTTCTATCTTTATGTACCATAACCCACACTGGGTGGTGCCTTTGAGGTATCTCAATACATGCTTTTCTTCCTTCCAGTACAGCGTGGTAGGCCTAACCATCGCTTGACTAAGCTTGTTAACTGCATAGCACATATCCAGTCATGTGTTCACCAAGTACATGAGTGAACCCATAAGCTTCCTACAAATGGTAGCTTCCACTATGTTTCTAGGAAAAACTAGTATTCCTAAGGAATGCTAGCCCTCTAGGTTTGACAACTATCCTAGAAACAATAGCTTAAAGAAATTCAACAATTTCTTCTATGAGTAACAGATAAGAGAAAGATAATGGAACCAACCTGGAACTTTTGCTTAATCCCTTGCTTGCTCTCTCTTCCCTTTGATAGATCCTGCAACTCCTCCCCATACTTAACATGCTTGGAGAGCACCTGCACATGTAGAGCAACAAAGAAACGTTAAATCATCGTGATCTATTACAACATAAACATTATAGAATCAGATATATAATGAACAAATAATAGCATTCACAAATGATAACATTCACAATTGCACAATCATATGGAAGAAAACTTCAATAACTTTATAAATAGAAGGGAGAATTACAACCTAGTTGTCTGATCCAGCATCATCCTTCCAGCTTCAATCCCTCTTCACCTCATGAAATAGCAAGATCACACCAACAATACAATATTATGCTCCTTCCTTAATTACAAACTATCAGCACTTCCTTACAATTCACAATATTCCAGCCTCTGGATCTCTTGAATTGGAGATCCATTTATAGATGTGTGCAAGGGTGTGAGTCATCCATGGGGTTTGATTAGTCTCATTCCACTTGTTACAATTTGTTTCACTTGGAGATTTCTTAGATCCCTTATTCATCCTAAGGCGAATTCAGAGAGGCAAGTGGCACAGGAGAATATTCTAGAAGATTCCATGAGAACCCACCTATAAAACTATCTTGGACATTTTTCCATCCTTGCCCATCGCACCCTATAGAAGGCCTAATCAATATGCATCACACCCTGGTAGTGTACCACTCAGTATGCATCACACTTTGCTAGTGGAGCAGTCAATATGGTTTAATTTAGGCCATTTCTAGATGGTTTTTCAGGTGGAACTTTTGGGGAATGATATATTCAGATTACTATGTTCCTTTAGGGCATGAAACAACTCTTTTATGGGTTCATGAGCCCTATTTTACCGACATATATGTTTGGGGTTGATGTGCCGAAATATGTCTATAACACTTGCCCCCTAAAGCATGAAGTCGTAAATATTGATGTCAGGTGAAATGCTTTATCATGAGCATTCGAAGTTTCGAACTGGAAGATGATTTGCATAAGTTATAATATAATACATCATCATAATATAATTTTCATGATCCATCTAAGGGGGCATTCCCATGCTCAGCTTTATAAATTCATTTCATGTACATAGATGAGATAGCCGTCTGCAGATAAAGACTGGTGATTCTTCAGATAGAGATTCATCATCCATGATTAGGATGACCATCTATGTAGAGCCTTTGTACATTTGATGTTTTTATGTCCCTGAATATATCACAACCCGAATGGATGAAACATCTGGGGCCTTCAAACTCATTCAATCTTCACTCGATGTACAACTCAAACCATGTGAAGAGATGTTCTAAAGTCAAACATGGAAAGACATCGCCTGATTACCAGCCAATGATGTAAGCTGTTAACAGACGTGAGAGGAATAACCGATAATGATAATGACCCTCAAGGTACTACAGTACAATTCACATGGTGTGAATATATGATCTGATGTCGAACACCACACAAAATATTTCAGTCAAAGGCCATTGATGTCAACCTATCGCCGGATGTGAGAAACTTGCCATTGATGTATTGAAGCTTCAAAGTACTGAAAGGGTTGTTTCTAAGTCAGCTTCTTGGATAATGAGTTGATGTCGACAAGAAGTGACTCGTCGTAGAAGGACCTTGATGTATCCCACATCTATGACACGAAACAAAGAAAATGATTTCTGGAGGTGAAAATGAACTGACGACACAAGGTTCAAGAATGGCGGTCATGAAAAAAATGAGGGTGGTAGGCATTGTAGTGGATGATACCTTAATTGGATGGTGGCTTCTCAATTGAATGTCTTCTCTTGAACATGTTTCCGACATTGAGATGAATTGATAGCGTTAACCCCAAAAGCTAGATGGTATGATAGACCAATGGTGAGATGACTGGTGAACAGAATAACCCAACCCGACTCAATAATGGTGATGAAGTGAAGCTGTCATGTTCAAGAGCAACTTGCTACCATAAATTATTCAAGTTTTCTTCCCCTTTTTCCCCAGTCAGTGCTGACCAGTACCTATTTATTTTTTTTCAAGCTTGAGGAGGATAACATATGCTTGTTCTATAATTTTCCCTTGAGGCAAACCTCTCTCTATTTAATGTTCTAACGAGTCTAGTGACAATGAAACTCGGTCTCATCTAGATGGATATGTTTGTCACTATTGCTTTAACGAGTTTAACGACAAGGATAAATCGGTCCTTTTCATGTTTAGAGAGTTTGAAAAGGGATGAAAAGAAAAATCCACCAGTTCATTTTCATAAAATAATCCCTCACGTCTGAAAAAGGATAAAATAATACAAGAGGGATGACATTTCCAATCACTTTAACCAGATGAAAAGGCTAAGCGCTCGACAATATTTTCATGTTTAGTGAGTCTGAAAAGAGTTTAAAGAGGACTCTATTTTGAGGAGTGAGTGGATTCCAGGGTAGCAACTAGTTCCAGTCATTTTGGAACTTCTCAAAACATTTTTATTTCTTTGAAGGGGTTGGCTAATAAGACCACTCATCACAACTATTCCTCAAAATGGGTAGAAAAACCAAGTGAAAGTGTATGATCGACCAAAGGGATGGCGGTGATGAGATGTACACGACCAAGGTTCAAAAGGCTGATAGAATGGCAATCACAAAGGTTAATTACTTTTAAATGGGTTCATTTTTTGACAAGCTTAAACCATGGGGAACTATGCTTGGATTTGGTTTCATTTTTAAATAAGCTTGAACAAACTATGCTTGGCTTTAGTTTCATTTTTACAGAAGCTCGAAATGAAGAAACTATGCTTGAAGTCGGTTTCATTATTACACAAGCTCGAAATCACAAAACTATGCTTGAAGAAAGGTTTGCATGCCCCCAGCATGATAAAAGGGGGAGTCTCTTGTAACCAGATGGAAGTCACTACGGTGAGGTAGGACAACTTCATCCAGAATAGACAAAGGTGAATGATGTGTCAGACCAAACACATAACCTACAGGGAAACTTATCTGTGAGGTAGGACAACTTCGTTGAGAATAGACAAAACACCTCTTTGGCTTCATCCAGAATAGACAAAGGTGAATGATGTGTCAAACCAATCACATAACCTATAGGGAAACTTATCTTTACAACTAGGTGCATGCCCCCCAAGCTTCATTACACTCACCACACTACTCATGGTTATCAGGTCAATGGAATGAAGGTTCAATTGATACCTTTGATGCAAAAGGATCATTTAGGGATGATGATTGACTTGGAGCTATGCTTGGACCGGGAAATGAAAGTTGGTCAATGGTGACAATTTTTCCTTCATGCAGGAAATGCACCACTCGGAAGAGTGTTGAAAAAATATCTTCCATGTTATAAACATAGTCACGCCCAAGAAGTAAATTGTAGTCTAACAGTCCTGGGACTATTATTACATTCAGATTAATGGTTTTTTCCCCCAAAGTGATAGGTAACTTAGGAAGGATCCCTAATGGTCGAGTGGTTCCTTTATTAAAGCGTAATTGATTCTGTGTAACAGGCATAAGCGTTGGCGAACCAAGCGCTTTTCAAGAAGTTGAGGAAAGGATACTCACTGATGTACCTTCATCTATAATAGTGCCATACATGATCATTTTACAAACTTGTACTATAATTCGGAAGGGCACATAAGAAGGAAGGCGGGATCTTGCTAGTTGATTCCAATCAAAGGAAGTGACTAGACTACTTGGAGGGGGTACCGAAGAAACGGGAGAATTGACCCCTTGAGTTACGAGAAATGGAGGGTTTTCTTCCTGTCTTGATGGAACAAGCGGATTTCCCCCAAGTTCATTAGAATCTGAAGTAACAAAAATAACTTACATGGTATCATTTTCACTCTCTTCAAGAAAGGTATGATTAGCTAAAGGTGAAATTGTGTCAATTGTTACCTCAACCTGTTCATTTTGGTCGGGTACGGACTTATAAGATTCACTTTCAGAGAGAGTGGTTTCGACCAACGGTTGATTTAAGTCAGTGGGTTTTTCAACTAGTGAAGGACTTAGGGAGAGTTTCTTGTAACCAGGTGGGAGTCACTGCGGTGAAGTAGGAAAATTATCCAACACTTTTTTGGCTTCATGCAAAAAGGAACAAAGGTGAAGGGAATGGTTACCTTCACATAACCTACATGGAAACTTAACTTTTCTCCTCTGTCTATGAACTTTACTATCAGTAGTTGAAGGTGTGTTACCAACATGATATCCAGAAGTTGATGAGACAGGATGTTGTGAATGGGGAGACCATTCTTTCAAGATCTGAGGAAAGCAAGGACAATCTCGATGAAAATGGTCTCTCGTACAAATTATGCATGGAAACTTAGGTTTGGAAACTTTAATGGATGGATTTTCATTAGCTGATGCATTCAAAGCAATGGTTGCTTCGTTGCTCCCTTGCTGAATTTCCTTCTTCTTCTTCTTCTCCTTCCCTTTCTTCTTCTTCTTAGCCACCTAGTTACTAGTATCACTACTTTCACCAAGCGAATAGGAAGAAGGAAAAGGGTTAGTTTCAGGCTCAATTGGATTTGTACTCGATTGTGGAGAAATAACGACATTTTGAACCACAGAGGTTGAAAATAGCCATACTGGCAAGCCAATGGTACTTCCTAGAAGGGACAATGTAGCCATATACAGAGCACCAATATTTCCCCAAGAAGGAAAAGGACTAGGATTCCCCTCAAAAGTGGTTCCTTGATCAGTGGACTCTGGATTCATCGCCATATGTCCAAGCTAAGATCAACTACGGAATAGGGGTGTTTATTCATAGTTAATTAAATTTAATTACGCTTGGACACAATTTTTCTTTTTCAATTTTTAAGAGCCGAGAAAAAGCTAAAGATGACTCTAGTCTCCTTCAATTTTTAATGAGCCTGAAAGGAAAAGTTCTTAGATCGACATTTTCTTTTAAAGAGTCGTAAAGGAATGGAAGTGACTACTTTGGAAAATCTAGACAGAGGGATTACCAAACCAATAGCAAAACTACAATATACACCTTGGTGATAGATTAAAGAGAAAATACCAAGGACTTATGTATGACAGTCAATCTTCCTGAATGTTGTGTTTTGTGCATTGCAATCAATAAGGCGGCAGACTCAGCTTCCTATGGATAGAGGATATAAGCCTATTGTGGTCTTCCAATATATACGTGACAGTATGGGGAGCACAAGTCCGTGTTAGCGCTTGTTGTATCAAGGAGGAGGAATCACCCAACCTTCAATGAAAATAATAGCCACTAGTTTTAATGATGTTGGAACACATCTCTAGCCTAGACCTCTAGATATGTTGCGTTAAGTTCCAAAGCGTTGTTAGGTTCATTGAAATTTATTTTAAAGTTGATATTGTTTAAAGTTTTCCTTTCAATGGTTCACTGCATTATGATGATTTGAAATTCCTAAAATGCAATCCATAATGATCAACAATCTTTGTTTACTTTGAGCAGTGAAAATCCTAGCTACTAGGGAAAGAAAATTACAGTGCTTTTAAACGAAGAGCAAAGAGCACACACTAGTGCATTTCCTAAATCCTATTTTCACACACAAATCTACATCTACTAAATGCAAATGCCTGTATTTGTTTTCATTCTCCTTAATGTGAAAAATGCCAAAAAGAAAAACTAAATGCAACAATGATCTGAAATATTTCACTCAAAAAGACAATTTACGACAGTTTCTTCTTCAGAAGAGAAAGGAAGGCTCAACGACACTTTTCATTTTTGAATAAAAAATGTTTTCCACACTTTAAATATAAACAAATCAAAGCAAATGCATGAAGAAAATTTCAATCGATTATCAAGGGAAGGAAGAATTCATGACACTTCTCTTTTTGACACAAAACAACAATTATGACACTTTTGTATCAAAGAGACAAACCGATTTAAACAACTTTTCGACAAGAGATTGTAAATCATGAGCAAACACATAAAAACATTCACTAATCCTGATTTAATTGAGGCTGATCTAAATGGTGCAAGTAATTTTTAGTAAAGAAGCACTGTTCATTGGCAACAAAACAACCAAACAAAACTGAAAACAAGGTCGAAAACCCTCAATTTCTAGAGTGGAAAAAGAGTTCAGTTAGTCATCACACCTAGGCTTCTTAGAAATAGATATGCATTGCACTTACTAAACTCGAGAGGTGTGATACATACTGAGTTACAGTGGAAGATAGTGCAATGGTCAAGGGAGCGCAACTGAAATGGGTTTTGGCTCATATGTGCAACTGGTTTCAATGAGTTAAGATGAGCTCTGAAGAAAAGTAAAGAGAAAAGTATGAAGGAATGCCTTGGGAGGTTACTGAGCTACCAAAAAGGCATCTATATGTCCTTGTAAGTAAACTGTTTAATTCATAAACCAAACTAGAGATTGACTGAAGCAACATTCATCTACTATGCAATTGCAGAGCAAGAGAAGTGTGAACGATACCTAGTTGACTTCAGGCTCTGTCTATAGTTTATAAAACAAACAATAACAACAAACAAACACCTGGTCATCCCCAATGGAGTCACCAATTTGTTTTTGGGAAAAACTAGTATTCCTAAGGAATGCTAGCCCTATAAGTTTGGCAGCTACCCTAGAAACAATAGCCTAAAGAAATTCAATAATTTATTCTATGAGTAACAAATAAGAGAAAGATAATGGAAGCAACCTGGAACTTTTGCTTAATCCCTTGCTTTCTCTCTCTCCCCTTCGACGGATCCTGTAACTCCTCCCCATAATTAACATGCTTGGAGAGTACCTACACAAGTACAGCAACAAAGAACTGTCAAAACATCATGATCTATTACAACATAAACATTACAGAATCAGATATATAATGAACAAATAATAGCATTCACAAATGATAACATTCAAAATTGCACAATCATATGGAAGAAAAATTGAAGAACTTTATTAATAGAAGGGAGAATTAGAACCTGGTTGTATGATCTAGCATCATCCTCCCAGCATCAATCCCTCTTCACCTCATGAAATAGCAAGATCACACCAACAATAAAATGCTCCTTCCTCAATTACAAACTCGTGGTACTTCCTTGCAAGTCACAATATTCTAGCCTCTAGATATCTTGAATTGGAGATCCATTTATAGATGTGTGTAAGGGTGTGAGTAATCCATGGGGTTTGATTAGTGTCATTCCACTTGTTACAATTGGTTCCACTTGGATATTTCTTAGATCCCATATTCATCATAGGGCGAATTCAGAGAGGCAAGTGGCACAGGAGAAGTTTCTAGAAGATTCCATGAGCAACCACCTAGCAAATTGTCTCAGAAATTTGTCCATCCTTTCCCATTGCACCCTATATAAGGCCTAATTAGTATGAATTGAACCCCAGCAGTGTACCACTTAGTATGCATCGCACTTGCCAGTGTAGTAGTAAGTATGGTTTAATTTAGGCCATTTATGGATGGTTTCTCAGGTGGAAATTTTGTTGAATGATATATTCAGACGACTATGTTCCTTTAGGGCATGAAACAACTCTTTTAGGGGTTGATGAGACCTATTTTATAAACATATAAGTTTGGGGTTGATGTGCCCAAATATGTCTATAACACATTACTTCCACTGAAGTAACATCCTCCTTCCTCTAGTTTCCAACTAGATGAGTCTCCATAGGTTTATTGTTCTCCATGGAAAATCTCCTAAGTATCTTGTTAGTATACTTTCCCTGAGATACGAACAACTCCCCATCTCCCTACCATATCTTCATGCCAAGAAATTAATGCATGAGCCCCATGTCCTTCATCTCAAACTCCCTTGCAAGGTCCTCGTTACAAGATTTGATGAGCTTCTCATCACCTGTTAGTATGAGATCATCTACATAAAGTAAAATGATTAACATCTTACCTTCCACCACTATTTGATAGATGTTTTCATCTGCTTCACTCTTCGTGAACCCCAACCGAGTGAAGTAGCTATCTATCCTAGTGTACCGAGCATGGGGTGCTTGCTTCAGCCCATACAACTCTCTCTTGAGTAGGCACACATGTGACTCACTATCCAGGATTTCAAAACCTTTGGGTTGTTTTATGTACACCTCTTCCTCAATCATGACATTGAGGAAGACAATCTTCACATCCATCTCATGGATCTTCCAACCCATCTGTGTTGCTAGTGCCAAAATAGATCTGATTGATGAGTACTTTGCAATAGAAGAAAAGGTCTCATCATAGTCAATCCCCTCTACCTGCGAAAACCACGAGACACAATTCTGGCCTTATTCTTGTCCACACTACCATAGGTAGCTTGCTTTACCTTGTAAAGCCAACAATATTTCATAACTGACTTTTCCTTTGGTCTCAGGACCACATCCCAAATAGTATTTCGACCTATGGAGTCATACTCCTCCACCATCACATCAATCCAAACTGGTTGTTGCACTACTTCTTGAAAGGTGGATAGCTCTATCACAACACATGCACCCATAAGTACCCTATATCTAGTGTACCTGTCTGGTGACCTCTATTTGCATTGAGAAGAGGGTGCCCCCACATTCTCCCGTACATTATCTAACAATCTGCCAGCCTCCCTAATGCACTTTCTTCTCTCTCTGTAAGACTCTACCTGAGTAGATTTCTCCACTCTCTAAACCTTTGCATGTGGCTTCTCCACATCCATCTTAGGCCCCTCGGCCTTAGGAGCTGAAAGCGCATCATTTGCATGTAGCTCAAACTCCCTCTCAAGGGATAATTGCATGGCCTTCTCCTCATCGAACCTAATATCCGTATGAACTACTATCATCCGACTCATAGGCATGTACATCCGATAGTTGTGGGGACTATTAGTGTACCCCACAAATATCCCCAACTCTGTTGTTTACTCAAGCTTCTTCTATGCTTCTTTGGTCACTTGGCAATAAACCAATGACCCAAAAATCTTGAAGTGACCAACATCTAGCCTTACCCAATAAGCATCCTCTGGTGTCTTCATCTCAAGCATCTGATGTGGGCTACAGTATTGAACATAAACCATTGTGACGCACACCTCAGCCAACAAGTGTAGTTGAAGTCCTTGATCATGCAACATCACCCTTGCTATCCCTACTATGCTCCTATTCTTCCTCTTGGCAACCCCATTCTATTGAGGATTATGGAGTGTCCTCAACTCTTGTGTAGTCCTTTCCACTGCATAAACGTTCTTAAACTCATTGGAGACATAATCACCATCGCTATCACTTCGTAGATGTTTAACCTTATTTTCCGACCCTTTCTCTACCAATGCTTTGAAATCACAAAACTTTGTGAAAGTTTGATCATTTTTCTACATAAAAAATACCCAACATTTACAAGAATTGTCATAAAAAAATATAACATAATACTTGTGTTCGATCGTGGATGCTGTCGATAATGGTCCACACACATCTAAATGGACTCTCTCCATAATAGACTCTGCTTGAATGTCTTTGTCTCCAAAGGAATACTTGGTGTATTTTCCCAAAATACAACCCTTTCATGTATCAACTTGCTCAAGCGTACCATTGGGAAGACCAGAGAGAGATTTGTTGCAATATCTTCAAAGCCCCATGATGGAAGTGGCATAATTTCCCATGCCACAACTCGTCGATGTCTTGGCTCAACATCTTTTCCATACTTGAACTCAGAAAAGCACAATCCTATACCTCTGTCTTATAGATATTCTGAAATCAAATCCCTATATTCTTTACTTGACATGTGGCTATGTGTCTAAGGAACATCCTAGTCTCTATCCTCAAGCATAGCAATGGATACCAAGTTCTTCATTAGTCCAGGTATATGCGTAACATTCTTCAAGGTGAGTGGAGACACACGCTCCCTCAAAAAAGTAATAGTTCCCACACAAGTAATGCTATACTTACTGTCATCACCCATCTTGATATGCATCTTGAGATATTTTTCTTCAATTCAGTGGATAACTCTTTATCGCTAGTCATGTGGAAAGAAGCTCCATTATCTAAGTAATAGAAAATTCCCATCATTGAAGACACCATGCACACAATGAGGGAAAAGTCCAATTTGAATTGGGAGGCCAAAGCCTCAACTGCCGCTCCTCCTGAGGACTTCTTCAATGCACAATTTGTAGCAAAGTGACCCATATTTTGACAATGAAAGCATTTAACTCTCATGATGTCTGATCCAGGTGGATGTTGGTGGCCACCCACCTATCCCATTTGGACCCCTGCAACTGTCTCTTTCAGTTTTTCAGTTTCCGTAATTGTAGCACAATTTACTATTTTTAGTAGTTTTTTCGGGTCCTGAACTTCCAGAGCCGTTTTGAGGCCCTAAATTACGTTTTTTTGGAAATCTGGGGGCAACATGGGTCCATGGACCCATGTTGCCCTTCCCAAAGTGGTAGCTCTTGGATAGATCTTTGTAACGAGTTATCATATGCGTCAAATGGAGATCGTATGCCAAAGTTACGACCCCAGGAAATTGATGTACCAATTTATCCAAAACGGGGCCCACAATTGGCGTTTCATCTACTAGGGTTAGGTTTTGGAATGTGAAGGGTTTTCCATTGTTTCTCAACAATAAATAGGCCTTCGAGCCTCATTGTAACACAGTTCAGAAAAGTGCAAAGGCATGTAGCCGCCACATCTCTTCTCGGAGATAAGCTACCATTGCCCTAACTGGTTTATTTCCATTTCTGGTTGTAAGCATATTTTGGTATTTTATATTAATGAAATGAAGCATTATTTATACTGCATCTTTGTGTATATTGTTGTCTCTGTATTTTATTGTGTTCCTGTTTAAATCCAGATCAATGTCCTTCTTCTTAACTACATGATAAGAATCTGATTTGGAATAAGAAATTTTACCTTTGCCCTTCCTTGCCTTAATCACTAAGGTACAGTTCTCTTCATCATCAGCCTTTGATGAAGAGCCATCCCTGGTGTTCCTCTTGATCTCATCCTGCATCAAATCCAACCATAGTCATTCGCAATCTGGTAGCTTCTCCCAACCATTAACAGAGTCCTGAAAACTATGCCAACTCTTTAGGAGTCCAAGAAAAGCAAGGCTCACCATATCCTTCTCAGAAACCGTGATTGCAACACTTCCAAGTTCATATCAACATTGAGTGAACTTGGTAAAGTACTTTGGAATCATCTCACCTTTATCCATCTTGATTTTACGAAGTTTATCCTTCAATGCTAACTTCCTTTGATCACTGCTATTTTGATACAAGTTTGTCAGTTTTCCACATAGCATCTGGGGTTTCCTTTCCATGGAGGATCGAGATAATATGATCTCGAACTCCCTCAAGAAATATCCACATTTCCTTCACCACACACTTCTTCCACTCGGCCAAGATCTGTGCATTAGTAGTTGCTCTCTTATGAATTGCTTGTTCACTAAATTCCTACAAGCAATTATCCTCTAGCACAACCTCCATCCTATTCCTCCAAGCTATGAAATTCGAGTTTCCTTCCAAGGAATACTCAAGCCTTAACCCATGGAATGCCATTATCCAATCTTGAAGTATGTATTGCAAATTTGACTTTCATGTGTAACCCAAAAACTCAAAAATTTAAAATCTCCTATAGAGACCTGATTTTAAATGAGTGACATATCCCTCATCCAAACTCTGATTCAGTTGATTTTGTTTTTGAATTTGGGTCTCTTTCCCCAAGGAATCTAGATCTGCAATTTGTTACTGAAAATTATGCACACAAATGCTCATATACACTCTATAAAATCTTGGCGCAGAAAATAATATTTCTCTGATACCATGTATAAAATCATGTAAATTCACAAGCTAATGAAATTTGCTAAAGAGAGAGAGAATAATCTACTTCTACTCTTTATAGAGGAAGCCCATAAACATAGAGAAAAAAATAATCAATAGAGGAAGAGAATTAAAGGCACATAACATAATAAATATATGGGGAAAGCCACAACTCAAAACCCCACTGTTATTTTTGTATTAATATGAAAAATTAAGATGAAATTACAATTGTTGTTCTCTCAATAACAATCCCAACACTCACCAATTTTAATATCCAACTCATAAGAAAGCTCAAGGCCAAATATTAGTGAATTCACAAGCTCTCCATGTCTTTATTCCAATGTGTAACTCCTATGAAGAATAGCTTGTATTTAGAGGGTAATAAATCCTATAAAAATAATGCAATCCCTTAAGGATCAGCGCCTGACTTAATGCACTATTAGTGCAACTCATAAAAATCTAAAACAAATAGTACAATGTCCCTACACTCTAGTCTCAACTGGGTCTTTCTCAAAATCGTGCATGAGTTTCCGATGAGTAAATATTTAGTTAAATAGAGTAGCACTGGTGGAGTTCATTAGTTTTACCACTCATTGTTAATGTCTCACTATTAGTTCTCTCAATTAGTTTGAGAACTAATTTAACTAAAATGACTCATGAAACTGACTCTACTATTTTACAACTCACAATTAATTCACACTAGACTCCTACAAAGTAGAGGGAACATATACATGACTTCCAAAATTCTTCCAACCCAAATTTCGTAATTTAAGTAAGTTTAATCAACTTAATTTAACCATTTTAAGTTGTTATGGGAATAGAATTCGAATTTAATTCACAGTTTAATTCAAGGACAAATTAAACTGGAATTTCTTGTTGTCATTTCTCAACAGAGGGAAAATCACTTCTCAAGATTCTGACTCTTATCACTATTTGTATTCTATGTTGTTGGAGTATGATTTAAGTGCATATGACAATATTCATATGCAACAGGACCTTAGATCTGAAGCTCATACAGAAATTAGGATTTTTGTTCTGGTCATAGTCACAAATCTAGGAAAGCTTGTCCCCTGTAGCACTCATGTTAAGGCCTAGACAACGACCATACAGTTAAAGTCGCTCCCATGCTAACGAGAAGAGAGAGAATAGAGGTTTGACTACTATTGACCATCATCTTAAGATTTCTAAAACTATCTAAACTATGAATGATGATGTCCCTGAGATATTCTACCATTGCTAACTGATTTTTGAAGCTGTTGAGTTAGATTGTTGATCACATCATGAATTTTTGTGCATGAAATGAGATGGTCACCTAGAATATGTCAATACCCCAGATGTATTGTAGATAACACCAAGATATGTTAGCTGGAAAAGGTTGAATTCTTTCCATAACATAAATATGGAGACTGAGTTTGTGTTTGCAGCTGACCAAGGCATAGATATAGATATGTCATTATGTTTTCACTACCTGAGGTTGACATAATTTGGCTTATTGATATATATGAACAGTGTTTTGTCATAATGTTTGACAATAATTAATAATTAAGAAATGCTTTGATTATAGACTGGTTGATGATAGAATATGGAGTTGAGATGATATCTAATGATCTGGTTTAGCGATTGTTGATTTTCCATGATATTAATACTATGTGGGCATGATGACTTATTGGCCTCCTCATTCTTAGCACAACATTTGAAATAATGATAGTTGTGATTTGGCATGAAAAACAAAACCTACATGAATCATCCTTGACGTATGCATTTACACCTAGTGACAAGATGAGTTATATTATTCTTATGATAATGACTTGATAATGTTCAGATTTATAATGCATGACTTATTGGCATGAAGAAGTTATGATTTGGTATGAGTTACACCTATGTCCTAGTTTAAAGTATTAATACTATGATAATGATGACTTTCATAATGGTCTTTATTTAGCTTCTAAACTCTAATGAGACAACTCTGTTACAGATAGTACAACATTGAGTTATGATTATGTTGGCTTAGCAAGGAATTATGCTTACAGCATTGCAATTCAGATATGTCTATTCATCTTATGAAGTCAGAATTATGAGTTCTATGTTGTGATTTTTATATTGATCATAGTTTTTATTTTCATATCCTGATGATCTTGTTGGATACCTATACCAATAGGTTTCATATTTCATGATTGGCAAATTCAAGTGTCAAATATGCACTACTTTGCTACTACAAAGGCTCCATATTTGCAAGGGAAGACAAGGCGTGTACATGACTTCAGGCCTATTAAAATTTTATGGATGACCCAACAGCCTAATCTGGGTCATGCCATGTTTTCAATTTATGTTGTAGAATAGAGAAAGAAATCTGTCCAAACTGTTTAATCTTGGCAGATCAGTAGTTAGGCAGAGAAAATGAGGTTCCCAACTGCTTAATCTGGGGCCTTGGGAGAAATAAGGGTAGTGCTAGATAGGAAATGAAAGCAAAAAGCCAATGGAAAAGAAAAGGCACATAAGGGGTTTGCAAGTCCAAGTGCACCCTCCAAGAAGAAATAAAAAATTCTAGGCAAAATAGTTGGGTAGGTAGATGGGGTTGCAGAAGTGGTGTTCCTTCCAAGATCAACTTTGCTAACCAAGTACAAGCAAAGCAACACAGTGGAGCATGACTAACTTCCCTTTTCCCTTTTGTATACCACTCATTACTAACACCCCTTCACAAGTTGTGTGCATAAGAAAAACTCAAAGCTTTATGGTGGTTGTTATGGCCTTTAAAAGCCACATTTCTTGTACAAAAATCTTTTCATTTTGATCTACTCTTTACACTAGGTTGTTTTCAAGAAAACTTAGTAGTATTGGTCTTCATTCACATTTTCCCCCCATATTAACCTCTAACTCTATTATCTAGCTCCCTATGCTTCACTTCCCCTACTATTATAACACCATGGTGTATAAACCCTAAACAATGTATAAATATACCCTCCTTCGCATTATAGTCATAATTTCCACTCCCAGGGCATTGGATTAACATCTGGTTAAGATCAAGAACCCAAGTCTAACCCCTTTCTGCATCAGAACCCATCTACCTAGCCAACTCTCCATTTTTTGCCTAAAAACACTTGAAGGAAACCCTTTGTGCACCCTCATACCACTAAAAGGCAAGAAATTTCATGAAATCCACCTTCCCCACCTTATCCTAAGGTCGGGAGCCAGTATGCCCCTTTTTCATAAAAATCCATCAAACCCGCCTATCCTAAGTTTTACCTTCATGTGCCTTATGCGAAAATTTCATGAAAGACCTTTGTTTCTCGCCTTTTCCTAATGTCGTCGGGCATATTTAATTTTTACAAAAGAACTTTGAAGAAACCATTGAAAATCATTCATAAATCAAAGGGTCCCGCCGGGCGCACTTGCCGATAAATATTATTATTTTAAGCCGCCCGTTGACGTTATCCACCGTGCAGTTTACTGGCCCGATATCCGTCCGATCAAGCCTTTCCTGATCGACGGATGTCGTGGGTTTCGGAGGGGCCCGACGTCCGACAGTTAACCGCCATTGACGTTACCCTCCATGCATGTTCTCTTCCCAATAGCCGTCAGATCTCCCGCTTCAAATCCAACGATTTTCATGGATTTCAGAAGGGCCCCGATGTCCGACAGATATCGTCCGATATCTATCAGACGATGATGTAACGCGGGGCCATGCATCGATCCCAAACTCCGTCGGAGCCCCTTCTGACAGATTCCTTGCCGTAGAGGAGGGGGCCCGATATGAAGACACCTGTCCGCTCGCGTCACCATCCCGTTGGCGCCTATGTCAGCGCCATGACCGCGCACCCTGTCCTCCATTCGTCCACCTGGCCTCCACCTCACCACCCCCATGGACCGGTCTCAGGCCGCCACGTCACCTGATGACGTCCTGCTGACGTCATTCGACCCGGACCCACTTGCTGACATCATTTAAAAAGCGCGCCAATAAGCCAAAAAAGCCATATTTTGATGATTTTACGTGTTTTTTGGCACTTTTCACAAAAACACCTCTGTTTTCTCTGCATGCACGTTACGACAAACAATTCGCCAACCAAGACCAGACCAACCACAGACCGTCAAGGCATGCGCCCAACTGCTGTTCAGACCCAAGGAACACCATTAAACAGGTATTTGCCCGAGAACATCCCTACAACCTGGTTTATTTCTCTGTAAAATCTAAAATACACCTGAGCACGGTGGAAACTTGAGAAATTACTGTAATACCAAGCATACCCAGCTTCCCCGTGAATAATTAACGGTCAAATCTCACTGGCAGAGCCATTTCGCACTGAATTTTCAGTATAAACCCTTCTCCGTTTGCGCAGTCGTGAGCCACAATCCGAAACCTGCTTCTGATTACCAAAGAAAGGTCTGCTAAACTACAAAAAAGCCTTCTCAGAGAGCCAAACAGTATTTCTAATACTATGAACCTGTCCTAAAACCCTGCATTCCTCTAAATCCCACTCTCTCAGATAGCACGTTCATCTTTTGTCAAAAAACATTCAAGCAGACATGGAAACTTCCAACGCATCAGTGGCCCTCAATGTTACTCCCCTGAATGCCCCTCAGAGAGAGCTGGAGTGGCAGGATTTGGCTGACCTAGATTACCAAATCTCAGAGGACAGCCCATCCAAATGCAAGTTCCACATTCATCTGCTGAATGAGCTCAGAGCCAAACATAGAGATGGAACAGATATTCTAGGTATTTGGGATTCCTCCCTCCCAATCTTCAAGCTACCTCAGGTCAATCAGTTCCCTGACCTGATTCACCTATGTGCTGTCTGCTATGACCCCATGCAGAGGGTAGTGCTTGACCCTAAAGGTGCAGTGGTATTTTATGTAACCCCTCAGGCCATTAGGGAAATGCTCCAGTTCAAAACCCAGAAGAAGTTGGTTCCTTTGTCCCTACTGGACCTGATCAACCAAGGAGCCAAGATACTGACAGAAGCACAGATCCTAAAGCTGAATCAGTTATTTATCACAAACTCTGACACAGTGCTGCACCCTCCCATTTTTGATGGCTACCTAAATCAACTAGGTCTGAACCTGGCATACATGATAAGCTCAGTTTTGGGATACAAATCACTAGAGTTTATTGAGGAAACTGTATTAGTGATGATGACAATGTTTTCCCCCGGCAAGACCCCCGTTTGTTATGATTATGCTACATACATCTCAAACAAGATACATGAGCAATTTCTACACTTGTCCAGAGAGAAGGTGTTCAAATACACCTCATACATTTATCATCTCATTCTGTACCACCAACATGAGAAGTTCTCCTTTGAGATCAAGAGAACTGATGCAGCAGGCAACCCAAGGTCGGTGGTATACTGGACCTCAGTCTTCCACATCCTCACATACTCTCCATACACATATTCTGAGTTCATAGACTTGTTCATCCATCCAGCTATGTCTCTCTTGTTAACTTCACCCCCTCAAAGACTGTCTGATGAGATGCAGAGGATTCTGCAGCTATCCAGTGCATACTGCATAGGACATTGGTACTTTTACCAACACTTCACTGTGATTAGAATATATGGGTGTGAGTTGCGCCCATACAAATTGCCCAGGTATGTGCCTATGAGACTGTTTGCCTTGGAATATTTCAGGCAATTTGGCAATGCCGATCATGTGCACTTTGCAGGGAGGGGCAAAAAGGCATAGCTCAAAGTAAGAAACCAACTTGGCCACTTTGTCCTAAACAAAAGAGAAGGATGGAAGGAGGCAGACAGGATGCTAGAAGGTCTTGGCCTAAAACAAAGCTTCCTTTGGAAGCCATATGACCCTAACAACTTCATATCCTTGAAAAGGCAGAAATGCAAACTCTCTAGCTATGAGCATGAGAGCATGCTCAACATTCAAAGACATGCCAACCAACCAAAGTGGAGAAGAAACACACTGGAAGAGCCAGTTACTCAAGAAGAACTAGTTGAGAGAGCTAGGAGACATTTGTTAAAAATGGCTGACTTAGAATCTCCTTCTCAGGTACTTACTCTGCCAAAGCCTCAAGCAGTAGCAGCTGCTTCATCTTCTGCAACACAGCAAGAGGCAGTGGAAACCACAGATCAAGGGCAGAGCAAAGGCAAGGAAAAGGTCATGGAAGAAACACAGGGCCAACAGGGTCAACAACAGCAGCCCCAGCAGGATCAGCAGCAGGGAGACCAACAGGGTCAGGAAAAACCAACAGGAGAGGCCCAAATGGCCACCAAAGAGCAGACAACACCAATGGCACCTCCAAGGCAGGATTCTAGGGTTGACTCCTCCATCCTCCAAACCCCTCAAAGGGAGGATGTTAACAGAAAAAGAGAAAGGGAGACTCCCCTCACTGAATCGCCAGAGAAGAGACAGAGGTTAAATCCCTTCTCAGAAGAGGAAATGCCAAGCATGGAGGCTTCTGCCAGCTCCTTGCAACAGGAGCAAGACAGGGCAGCATTGGGAGAAGTGACCTCCTCAGCTCAAAAGAAGGGAGCAGGAACAAGCATTAAACAACAGTTTAAATATGCAAAGAGAAGGAGTGAACCACTGAAGATTCAGCTCTACAATCACCTGCTGAACATGGCTCCCTCAAACCAACAAAGGCTCATGTCTGCATTTGATGTGCAGGAGGGAAAGATGACAATGAGCCACTTCACTCCAACAGTGCAGCAACCACAAACAGCTGCAGACTATATCAGGACCAACCTGGAGGTCTTGTCAAAAGACATCCACCCAATGGATCAAATTGAGCTCCACAAACAGACGGGTGTGATGGTCTATGCCACATTGGCTGAGAAGACCTTGGTCAATTACAGGCTGCAAAATAGCCTGAACAATACTGCAGCACAGCTTGAGTTGGAAAAGGCTTCCTCTCAAGCTAAAGATAATAGGATCAAAGCCTTAGAGGAAATAATAATAGAGTTTGGGCATGACCCCAATGATGTTAAGGCTGTACAACAAGTCCTCAAGTTGAGGGATGCTGATATGGCAGCAATAAAGAAGAAATTGAAAATCCCACCAACTCTCCACCCACAAATGAATGAGGTTGCCCAACAAAGGCAAGAAAAGGATGCAGCTTCCTTACTAATGACATTATACAAGGAACTCATCCAAACACAAGAAAAGCTGCAGGAATCAGAAGCCACATTGGAAGCAGCATTGCAGCAGAAGGAGGCAGGGCAAACCTCACAGCCACCTCGATAAACAATAAACCTTGAGGAAACCCCTCAAGACACTGCCCCTCCCAGCCAACAAGTGCAGCAAAAAGCTCTAGATACCTCAGCTCCAACAACAGAGCAGGCTGAAAGCCTGGACATGCAGAAGCTGAGGAAAGAAATACAGGTACTGGAGTCCCAGATGTCTGAGCTAAGCCAAGCCCAGAACAGCTTGGCAAAAATAAATGAGAAATATGACAAATCAAAGCAAAATGTGGCTGAAAGGGAAAGGGAGGTAAAGGCCCTGAAGAAGAGGATTGCTGAGCTAGAAAAAGAGCTCACATTGGATAAAGTCACAACAGAGCTCAAGAAGGTCATCTGGACCACCATTGGTCAGTCAATAACAAACCAATGGGAATATATTGAGGCCATATATGAGCAAGTGGCACTCATTGGAAGAGCACGAAAAGAAGTACAGAGGGCAAGGGCATCTCTAGGCAACATGCGTGAGATTGCCCCTAAGATGATAGAAGTGCTGAACTACAGAACAAGTTCCCTGCTGGTAAGAATGGGGATTGGAAACAGGACGGAAACTATCTCCCTAATCAGAAGAGTCCTGACAATGAGAAACCTGATTCAGACCCTGGACAGAAAAATCCAGGATATGCAAGCTGATATCAACAAATTTCAGAATAGGTTTATGGCCTTGCAGGACAGGGGGCTCCCCAGCCTATTGGATCCTTCAAGAAAATTACTCTCCCATGAGAAAAATGTCAAGAGAGTAAGCAATTTTGCAGCAACACAAATTGCAGAGGCACCTAGTACATCTTCGGAAGCAGGCCCAGTAATAGGGAAAATTCTTTTTGATAGAGTAGATAATTTATTTTTTATTAGAAATGAAATTGCACATTTATTTGATGAGCCCCCTCACTTTTATAAGTATATAGAGGCTGATGAGACCATGGGGTAAATTTTGAAACATCAGTTGCCTTCATCAGATACATGGGAGGAATTGATATGGTTACTGTTGAACCAAAGTCAGTAATCGTGATTTTCTCTTCAGCAAACAGTTTGAATCTCATACACAGCAGAACAAATACACATCAGCAGGTATGAAGACAGAGGCTGAGCCAACTCAGCACAGGTACTCGGCCACAACAGCAGCATCAACACTCACAGGTGACAGGGCCAAGAAGACACAGGAAGTAACAGCTGCACAAACACGTCATTCAGCAGTTATGTTAAAGCCGCTCAACTGACTCCGTGAGCCCCAAAGGTCAAAATTGCTCTGACAGGAGTTAAGAGCCTTTATAACTCATTTAAGATTGTAATAACTTCTCATCTGCAAGCCCTGTACGAGTGAAAGAAGATATTTTCCCTCTCAGATGACTCAATGCCTGAGATATTTTGTAATAGACTTCTATATATTTCCCCTTGCATTTTTTAGTAGGGGTTGGACTCCAGATGTAAGAGATCTCTTGATATCTATTCTGTTACTCTTCTATTGTAAATCTTCAGACAACTAATACAAAGGATGATGGGATTTCCCAAAGCATTGTGTCTCTTGAAGTCTTGCTGGTGTATGGCTGAAAGTTGCAGGATTCCTGTCGATTTCATGGCTCAATAAGTTTTCTTGTTACTCTCTGTTATATGTTTGTTATATTTTCTTATATCTTTCATGTTTTCCATGTACTCAATATCTAAATAGCAAGGAAAAAGAATAGTCTCAGGACTTGATCATTGATTACCCTGAGCTCAATCTAAGCTATTTCAAATATTTTCTTTAGTTATGGTAACGAAAGAGTAATTCTTAAATGCTACCTTTCACACTATATCATCACAGTAATCTATTGTTTCAGGAATTCAAGTAATTGCTCCTAAGTAATAGACCTCTTTCCCAGTTCCCAGCTCAGTAAAGAATTCTTAAATGCTCTTTCCTAGTTGTTTCTCATTTCACCCTCACAATTTACAGTTTGTTTTATGAAATACATACAGGCCCTGTAATTCCATCTGCACTTAAGCCAGGATCTCAAAGAAACAACAGCTACAGACCCCATTGCCCAATGGATTAGTTTCACCTGCAGAGAACACTCTAAACTATCAGAATGATCCTCCCAACCAAACATAAAAAACAATCAAACATTCACTTCATAACTAGCCTAAAAACTCCATCAAAACAGTGACAAACCTTACAGAGAGAGCCCTCTCTGATTACAGCTGGGCTAGAAGCTGTAGTCTAAAGATTGGTTAGTAGTTACCCCGGCCGTATTCCCTTGGGAGTCATAGGGAACAACCTGGGTGTTAACAGATCTACATGTGACAGGTGATGAACCTTTGATGATAAAAATCAAAGGGAGATGGATTATGAAGCTTGAAAGGATGTATTGCATCATGATGAATTGGCTTTTTGAATTTGGGAAAGAAATTCTATATTGGAAAGCTATTGAAAATGTTTGCAAAATTCAAGATATTGTTGAACTTGATGTGGCATCTAGTGGTTGAAGCATTGATGTTCCATTTCAAACATAAATATATGTATATGTATGATGTAGAACCTTAATGAACTCATGAGTGAGTTGCTTAATAATGTTTCCATCGAGCATACTTTGAAATATTAGCATGAGGCATTCTATTTTTGAGAATGAGATATTTCTCCTACGATATGTGTGTACAGAGATGTATTGATGAAATTCGATAAGCACATTTGGATGTTTCTTTAGTGTGTGATCTGCCATGATATTTTGGATGAGAGATCCATAGCATGACTGAGGTTGATCATGACGTTGCTAGCATAACTAGCTGGGAGGCAGGATATGCAAGCTCCTTAGAGAGTTCTTCAAGCATGAGTTGTCTATGACATGGCTACCATGGATACATTATGATGACTCAATTGGAAGTAAGTCCCATATTTACAGTTGGGACCGAGATACTCTCACATATTGGTAGTTCAACTGTGCGATACAAGCTTAGGTTTGTGGTTGGCACCACCTTGAGAGGGAGGATTATTATGGTATCTTTTTGTGATTCATATATATATGATCTGACATGCTATTTTATTTATTCTTCTTTGTGAAAAGGAAACAACTGCTGATGATGAGGGTGGTTCTAATCAGGAACACTCAACCAACTCTTCCCCCTTGTTTGAGCTCCTAGGATGAGGACTTGAGGGATAAGGGATAATGGGGTTGAGAGAAATCTAGACAATAGGGTGTTACCCTATCTATTACTTGAGGTTGAAAAATGATGATCCATTATATTCATAGGGTCATATAATGTTGCTCCCCTGATGGTATTTGCAAAGTATATCCCAGTTGACATCATACCCACATGTAGGGCTAGTTGGGAATATTACTTTTTATTTGGCCAACGAGTTAAGGGTGTAAAACCCAAGGTGATTATGGTGTAGGTTTTCTACCACATGACTATTTAGGTTCATTCATGGGAATATCAATAGGAAATAGGATTCCAAGTTGAGGGTAAAGCTCCCTGATGAAATTTTGTGTTGAGGGTAAAGCTCCCTGATGAAATTTTGGGTTGAGGGTAAAGCTCCCCAATGAAATTCTAGGATAGAGGATGTACTCTCCTATGTAATTCAGGGTTGAGGGTTTACTCCCTCGTGTGATGAGGTATCCTATTACTCAGAATAGGCAGTAGATATTTCTCTATGATGTGATTCCAGGTTGATATTAATATCCTTGATGAGATCCCAGGGTCAATATGTCCTCCCCCGTGTGTTTGGATATCCTATTACTAGGATATGTGGTTGTATATAGATAATTTCCCCATGAGACTCTGGGTCGAGATATTTTCCCTAGTGTGGTTCCAAGTTGAGACATGTTCCTTGATTATATGCTCTTCAATGATGATGCGGGTCATAGATGTCACTCCCCACTGGTGTTTTTGTGTAGTAGCTCGATCACACTTTAGGTAGTAGCCTCATGATATTCTCGATAGTATCCCATAAGACAATATTCTAGATAGTAGTTTGATGGATAAAGGGTGGTAAATTGAGCTCCCCTCCGGTATCAAATTCTTCTTCTTCTATATCCGAGAATGTTCTACATATGAGCAAGAACAAGAGATGTACAATGATGATTTTTGATGTTGAGACACTTGATATTTACATGGAATGATGACTACATGAAAAATATGATTTGTTATGATACATAATGACACTCAAAAATTGCATAATGACATATTGTTCGATGGAAAGATATTTGCATGTGCAATTCTCCCTAGTTGAGAGGGAGAGTTAATTTTTTCAACAACAGTAAAACTCCACCTTGGATAGCTCAAATGTATGAGAAAATTATTGCATCAGATTCATCCTTTCAGGAGGACGAAACTTGACCTAAATATCACTTGATTTGGTTAAGAAAAAGTTAAATTACAAATTATTTTATTCACACATGTATTATGGAGTGGGTTGGGCCTAACCACATGAGTAACTATTTGGGTCAGTCTTAACCCCAATTGGACCCTCATAACAGCCTATAAAGTGAAGCAACCTCAAGCTCATTTGGAAAATCAAGTTATATTTCTATTCTTCTACTTTTTTTTTTGGCTCGCATAGGTTAATCGACAAAAGCCCTCATTGGATCTGAGATCACAAGCGGAGGGTTCTCTCTAAGTTAGGGTATTCTGGATCTTGGTCGATGAAACAAAATTGAATATTTTTTACCATAGTCACTAGCACAATGTGGGAAAGGGAGTGATTCTATAGCTATAGTCACTCAAAGGCAATTTGGAGGGAGTGACTATGGGTTCAGAGCCTTCTGGTCCTTGGTTGATTGCACCGGGAAGCCTTGGGAGTGACCCAGCTGGCATAGTCACTTAGATCAACATTGTGAGAGTGATACTGTGATTTGATAGTCACTTGGATAGCCTGATAAGAGAGAGACTATGCCTCATGGCCATAGTCACAAGCACAAAGACCCCAAGGAACCAACTGTGTAATTATAGTCACTCGGATATTGTATTTATGAGTGCGACTCTGAGGTTTTCATTCCCTCAGAGAGAGTGCTGATGAGAACGAACCAGCTTTAGATCTAGGGTCTTTGGCATCTCTGCACTATTTTACATCATAGATCAATGGATTTGGTTATCTCTGGTACAGATCAGTTGATATGGGATTCTCTGCTACATATAAGGTAGATCGAAGTCTTTCCCTTCTGTTATACAAATTTGTAGATATGTAGATCTGATTTGTGAGTTTCCTCTACAATTATACGTATTGGGCTCAATGACCAGTGACAATGGTACTCAAGAGTGATCGACATGGTGACAACAAAATAATTCAGTCGACATCAGTTTATGACAACTCATTACATCCATAACTGAATTTTGGGATATCTTCATTTTTCTGTCATTTTCAAGGTTGTTATAATACTTATTGTTATACAAGAGGCATTTGTAGATATGTAGATCTAATTTTTCAGTTTCCTCTATAATTATATGTATTGGGCTCAGTGATTAGTGACAATGGTACTCAACAGTGATCGATATGGTGACAACAAAATAATTCAGTCGACATCAGTTTATGACAACTCATTACTTCCATAACTGAATTTTGGGATATCTTCCTTTTTCTGCCATTTTCAAGGTTGTTATAATACTTATTGTTATACAGGGAGCATTGGTAGATATGTAGATCTGATTTGTCAGTTTCCTCTATAATTATATGTATTGGGCTCAGTGATCAGTGACAATGGTACTCAAGAGTGATTGAGATGATGATAAAAAAATAATTCAGTCGACATCAGTTTATGAGAACTCATTACTTCCATAACATGGGGGCATTTCCTTCACGTCTTCAGAAAAGATGAAATTGAGGAAACATTGAGTATGGTGTTTACTTCAAGGGAGGAACATGTGCTACCCTTCGTGTAGTTTCTTTTTTAGATGTGATTATTCTATATTTAATTACAAATATTGTTTTACTATTGGGGCACGGGTCCATGACTCGAGTAGAATGAATTATGTAAATAATTTTATGATCAATAGATATGCTATTCCTATTATGAATATTATGGGAAGTGGCATGCGTGTGATGTGAGCTTCCTTATTGTCCAAGGATTTGTTAAAATATCTAACTCCAAATGGTGGACGTTCCCAAATTATCCTTCCCAATATTCTCCCAAAACAATCCCTTAGAGAAAGGTTTCCACAAAGGAAACAACATAATGGAAGTGAAAGATTATGTTGCATGGAAATATAAGCTTAGATTGAGAGAAATGATAAGTTGGGTAATATATAAGAATAATCATAATGGGAGAGAAAGGTTTTCTTATGAAGGAAAAAATAATAATATAGGATTAGCTAGAGAGAAATGCTAAGTTGGAAAAAAGAAAAGGATTTTTCCTATCTTCAAGAAAAAGAATGTAGGAAAAGGTAGGTAGACCTTAAAATCATGGCATTGCAGAGACAATATGGTGGTAAGATAATTGAAAAATAGCACTGAGTAAAAATGCTTTAGACATCGTTGGTAGAGAGAACCAACATTGAACCAGGGAGCTTGAGCTCATGGGGAGTTATGAGAGATGCAGCTCATGGTTGGGATGAACATGCTTTTCAAATATAAAAGGAGAAAGCAAGTTAGGTTTCTATAAGCTGCAAGTGGAAACCCAAAACTACCCACATTGTAATTCTACATGGTACTAAGGTTAAAGTTAAATCTAGAGGAAATATACTACAGTTTAATCATACAAATATAGGGTAAATAAAATATACTTTAGACCTACCCCTTTTGTTGGCTACATGGAGTGAAGGTTCCTTTGGTAGAAAAAGCCATTGCGTGTGAAAGGAATAGGGTAAAATCTAAATAATCCAAGATAAATAATTCTAAAAATACTACAACATTAGAGACCCTATCCTACATAAAGAAAAATGCAAAGAAAAAAAAGTGAAACTCAAAATAACACAAGAATGAAAAAGGAAATTGATAGAGGGAAACATAATGTGAATTCAAATGCATATTACCTCTCAGTATGCTCAAACAAGGGTAGGAATCATGAAATGTCTAAATGGAGAATTGGTCAATAGTTTGAGGAAGTGATTAAAGCGAGACTTGATCAATTCCCAAAACACTACGATAAGAAAATATACCTCTTTAGTAATACGAAGAGGGTAGGGGACGAAAATTACTTTCTCTAAAATTGTCCATCTTATACTCACATTCCATTGAATTTCCAAATACATTGTCACACAAGCAACCTTCTAGAGGTAATATTGAGGTAATAATATTTTTAATATCATCCTGATGATGTAAAATGATCTCCTCTATTAGAGGTCATTTTGTCACATCTCGTTAATTGACCTTGAAACAAGACCAATTCACATGCTTCAACATATTTCCATCACCCCTATGCAAATCCCCAACCATGACTCTGTTGAATCCCTGAGTGTTTTCTCTTGACTGCTAAGTTTCTAAGATTTTAAGGCTCAACGCACCATGGTCCTTTAGGGACCAACGTTGACCACTAGGTTGATCCTCTTTGCACCTGCATTGATCACGAGCAGTTTTCTTAGTCTTATGGGTGCACAGATTCTAGAAATTATGGAAAAATAAAAAGAATCCAAAATATTCCTCTTCTAGAAGCTTCCAAATCTTATGTTAACCATTTAACTTGGATAAGATTCTAGAATCCTATCCTATACCACCTTCGAGTTTTCACCTCTTATCCCTTGAGCTCATCCTTCCATCTCAAGTGAATCTCAAGCCTAGATTGGTAAATGGATAATAATTCATAACCTACCTCCTTGTTACAGATCCATTTGGACACATCAAATCCCAACATTCAAATCAGTGATTTAGGACTCATCAAACCCTAAAATCAATTGTTTCATGCCCTAAACAAGTTAGCCCTTTGAATGCCTCCTTCCTAGACTGTTTCATGACTTGAAGACATCCAGAAATTGCCTCTAGAGGGACCGGCACAAGCAAGCCCTTATGAAGGTGCATTGTAGAGTAGCTAAGTTCACTACCACGGTGCTTTGTAGCGAACTTAGGCTTCCTTTCACCTGCGCTGGATGAGAATGAGCGAAATTCACATAGGGTTTGGGAGTATTCTTATCTTGTGGAGTCATCTAGAAGTTTCCCTACCTCATCAACTCCTATGAGCTTGAAAATGGATGAGGAATGAGTTAAGCATCATCCTATCCTCTCATCCCTTCCTCCATGGAACTAATTCTAAGTATGGGAGGCCATTCAATGTCACCATTAATGAAAAAACCTCCTTCATCTTCCTATAAATTGACGACTCATCTAAGTGATCAGGGGCTGGACTATGTAGAATTATAAGGAGATAATGTTGTTATGAGACTTGACTTTGGAGCAAATGATATGATTCCACAAGCTTGTCATGCTTTTGATGTGATGTGGATGGGATCCAAGCTAGAGGAATGACTTTGAATCAGACACTGATGGTTGTAATTTCATCTTCTATCTAATGAAGTGTTTGAATCTTTTTCCATATTTGTGTTCTTTCATGACGCTTATATGTATGAATTGCTTCTAATTACTTTCATTCATATTCAATGGATTGTATTCTTTGATCGGTTTTCATCTTCTATTGTGTTGACAGGGTACTTTTCAAGTGGTTTAAGTACAGGAACGACCGACAGAATCGATACAAGGAAAATGAGAGGAAAGTGGAACTATAGGTAGGCCTTCTATCCTCTCTTCTTATCTATTTCTTATAGGGAAAGTCTAAAACACTTTAAATTGTTGTTCTAGGCATAACTACTTGTCTAGTGAATTAGTATTTATTCGTAGATGCTAAATTCTCCAAAACAAATTGGTGACTCCACTAGGGAAGAATCATCTTTCATAGTAGCTTATCCACCTCCTAAGACATCCTTGTAGACTCTATTTGTGTTCATAGATTGTAATTCAGTTGTTTACATTGAAAAAAGTGGTCAAAATTGTGTCAAATTTCCTCTTGAAATGGCTTACTGTCACCAGCACATGTTTGTGAGGGACACAGTGCACTGCAGAGAATCCTTGGCTTAGGGATAGTGCTATGAAGTGAACTGTCTCCCACTCTGGGCTGTGCTGATCCTCCTAGGATCAATTTTCCACCTTTAGAAAGATTTTTTACCAAGTTTTCTCTGTTTGTTTGTTTGTTGATTGATCAATGAATGTTATGTCTTTTAAAATGAGTTTTTATCTCCTAGTCTAGCCTGAATTTGATTCGATTGATTAATGTTTCTTCATGTTTTCTTTGTTAGTATCAATCAATAGTCAAAGTTAGGATATAATTTATTAATCATTCATTCAAAAGAAAGTGTCGTAAAGTCTTCTCTTCCTTCGAATTTGAACTGTCATAAAAGTCTTCGTTCGTATGAAAGGTTGATTGATTGTATGTGCATATTTCATTTTTGTTCATATTCACACTAAGGGAATAAAAAAGAAATACATGGGAAATTTCATTTACATTGTGCTCTTTGCTCTTTGATCAAAAGAAATCTGATTTCTCTATCCCTAAATAGCTAGGATTTTCATTGTTAAATTGAATGGAAAGAATGCTTACCATGATAGTTGCATTCCTAGGAATTTCAAAATACATCACGTGGTGAACTTGAAAGGAAAATTCCTAAGCAAGATCAAGTTAAAATAAACATCAATTTACCTATTGGAGCATTGTCATTAACGAGAACATTTAGTGGTTCTAGGCTAGAGACGTTTTCAAACATCGTAAAACAAAGTAGTTATCGCTAACTTGTCTGCAATACATCCCGAGTGTGATACCTCATTCCATGTACCTGAGTATATCGTAGCTCGTCCATGTACCTTTGGGAATATAGGGAGGTGTTACAGTACGTAAAGTATATGGGAATTCTCTCACTGTGTGGTTCTGCATTAGACAATGCTTATACGAACTGGGCCTCCACGTACCTTCAGGTATATATGGGAGGACAACTCTAGGTTGCTATTCATCCTGAAGTAACTATTAGGTCCCTATAATACTAATGATTACACCATTAATATTGTAGTTGTATCCATTATTAATATTTTTGTGCCCCTATTGTCCCCATATTATTATTATGGTGCCCCATAGAATCAATCTATTGTTATTTTTGTACCTTTACATTATTATTGTTAGGTTGGCTTGCTTATATTGTGACTCCTTAGACTCCTATATATAGAAAGGAGGTTTTGTAATTTGAATCATCAAAGAATTGTTCATTTATGTAATGTAAAGAAGGTTTCCCCCATGAAGAGGCTAAATTCTAATGTGTTAATCTATCTTTTCTATCTTTTTGTGAGCTGGTTTCATAACATTTGGTATCAGAGCTTTGAATTCTAAGGTTTCACTACTCCAAACAGATCATCGTGGCATTTGCGATATAACGTTTCTTCTATGACGTTTCAAATGCTACAGAAAAAACCCATTTGAGAATAAATCATGCTGGACCACGTGTCCAAATGTTAGAGTTTTTCACGAAATATTTACGGAGATATGATCTAAGGAAGTCGGTCTTTTTGCAGATTCCTGAATTACAATCCAAACAGTTGACCTAGGGAAAATAGAGATAACTTTTGTTTTGAGCTTCAGATTGAAATTCCGTAAGAAGTTATAGAAAGAGGATGGAATCTAGTTTCTTCTATACATTTTTCATGTACTAAGGTCGAAATAGTTTTCTCTTCATTTTTCATGATAGTTTCATTCCTAGGAATTTCAGAATACATCACATGGTTAACTTGAAAGGAAAATTCCTAAGCAACATCAACTTAAAATAAACATCAATTTACCTATTGGAGCATTGTCATTAATGATAACATATAGTGGTTCTAGGCTAGAGATATTTTCCAACATCATAAAGCAAAGTAGTTATCGCTAACTTGTCTACAATACATCCCGAGTGTGATACCTCATTCCATGTACCTGAGTATATCGTAGCTCGTTGATGTACCTTTGGGTATATAGGGAGCTGTTACAGTACATAAAGTATATGGGAATTCTCTCACTATGTGGTTTTGCATTAGACAACGCTTATACAGATTGGGCCTCCACGTACCTTCAAGTATATATGGAAGGACAACTCTAGGTTGCTATCCATGCTTAAGTAACTGTTAGGTCGCTATAATACTAGTGATTACACCATTACTATTGTAGTTGTATCCCTTATTAATATTGTTGTGCCCCTATTTTCCATATATTGTTATTATTGTGCCCCATAGAATCCCTCTATTGTTATTTTTGTGCCTTTATATTATTATTGTTATGTTGGCTTGGTTATGTTGTGACTCCTTGGACTCCTATATATAGAAAGTAGGTTTTTTCATTTGAATCTTCCAAAATTGTTCATTTATTTAATTTAAAGGAGGTTTCCCCCTTGAAGAGGCTAAATTCTAAGGCATTAATCTATCTATTCTATCTTTTTGTGAGTTGGTTTGATAACATTTGGTATTAGAGCTTTGAATTCTAAGGTTTTGTTGCTCCAAACAGGTCATCGTGGCATTTGCACTATAACTTTTCTTCTCCGATGTTCCAAATGCTACAAAAAAGACCCATTTGAGAAGAAATCACGTTGAACCATGGGTCTAAATTTTAGAGCTTTTCATGCAATATTTCAGAGATATGATCTAAGGAAGTCGGTATTTTTGCAAACTCCTATATTACATTCCAAACAGGTGACCTAGGGAAAATAGTCATAACTTTTGTTTAAGCATCAGATTGAAATTTCGTAAGAAGTTACAAAAATAGGATGGACTTTAATTTCTTGTGTACATTTTTCATATCCTAAGGTCAAAAAAGTTTGCTCTTCATTGTTCATCATGGTTGCATTCTTAGGAATTTCATAATACATCACATGGTGAACTTGAAAGGAAAATTTCTAAGCAAGATCAACTTAAAATAAACATCAATTTACCTATTGGAGCATTGTCATTAATGATAACATTTAGTGGTCCTAGGCTAGAGACATTCTCCAACATCGTAAAACAAAGTAGTTATCACTAACTTGTCTGCAATACATCCCGAGTGTGATACCTCATTCCATGTACCTGAGTATATCGTAGCTCGTCCACGTACCTTTGGGTATATAGGGAGGTGTTACAGTACATAATGTATATGGGAATTCTCTCACTTTGCGGTTTTTCTTTAGATAACACTTATACGGATTGGGCCTCAACGTACCTTCAGGTATATATGGGAGGACAACTCTAGGTTGCTATCGATCCTTAAGTAACTGTTATGTCCCTATAATACTAGTGATTACACCATTACTATTGTAGTTGTATCCCTTATTAATATTGTTGTGCCCCTATTGTCCCCATATTGTTATTTTTGTGCCTTTATATTATTATTGTTAGGTTGGATTGGTTATATTGTGACTCCTTAGACTCCTATATATAGAAAGGAGGTATTGCCATTTGAATCATCCAAGAATTATTCATTTATGTAATGTAAAGGAGGTTTTCCCCTCAAAGAGGCTAAATTATAAGGCGTTAATCTATCTTTTCTATCTTTCTGTGAGCTGGTTTCATAACATTTGGTATTAGAGCTTTGAATTATACGGTTTTGCTGCTCCAAATAGATCATCGTGGTATTTGCACTATAACTTTTCTTTTGTGACGTTTCAAATGCTACAAAAAAACCCCTTTGAGAATAAATCATGCTAAATCATGGGACCACATTTTAGAGCTTTTCGCACAATATTTGTGGAGATATGATCTAAGGAAGTTGGTATTTTTGTAGACTCCTAGATTACATTCCAAATATGTGACTTGGGGAAAATAGTCATAACTTTTGTTTTGAGCATCAGATTGAAATTTCATAAGAAGTTATAGAAAGAGGATGGAATGCAGTTTCTTGTATACAGTTTTGATATCCTAAGGCCAAAACAGTGACACGTCACACTTCATACAAGTTTGCTCTTCTGAAAAGGTATATAATCAGGTCATCTTGGGATATTTTGCATAAATATTTCTTGGAGAATCTAAATTCGATCATACTGGTGCCATTGGAAAGAGGACACAAATATTTACTAAAGATCACAATTTTAGAACTTGAGGATCTGAAATTACGGAGATACATTAGAGGCAATATTGAGCTCCTAGAAAGTGAAAAAAGGTGTGTAGATTTTCTTAAATTTTTGCTTAAGCTTACTTTGAAAAATTATTTTGAAGGAATTCAAAGGGCATAGTATATTATTTTTATCAGTAACTGATGCCCTGAGGAAAGAAAATGCAAACACCTAGTAAGAAACCTGAAAGCTCTAGCATGACTTATGAAGAAGAGGAAGAAATGCAATATGATATATCAAAATTACGAGACCAAGTGCAACAAATGTCACTTGCAAAAAAAGTAACAGAATCTAAGATGGATGGTTTAAAGAAAGATGTAGAAGCTAAGATGAATGATGTGAAAGCTAATATGCATGATTTCAAGATAGATTTGAAGACATATTTGAGGAGAGGCATGGCAGATTTGAAGACAGATTTGACAAATTTTCTACAAGAAATACTTACTAATGGTGAAAGGGTAGTAAAGGAAACTCGTGAAGAGAAAAAAAAATGTTAATCATGATTTCATAGACTCTAACGTTGGATCTAAGAACCACCATATTCCAAAAATCGATATGAGGAAGTTTGATGGAAAGGATCCTGCAACATGGATACTATAGATGGAGCAATTTTTTGATCTTAATAATGTGCAAAAAACACAAAAGGTACGTATTTCTGCTTTATATTTGGAACCAAACCAATTTTTATGGTATCAATGGCTTTGCTCTCATAAACAGATTGTCACTTGGGCAATTTTTATGGAAGAATTGACAACACATTATGAGGATACAAAAAGCAACACTTTTTTAAGCCAACTGATAAGTCTCAAACAAAAGGGTTCAATGATGGATCACATTGATGACTTCCAAAAATTGAACATAAGGGTAAAAGATATTCCAAAAGAGCATAGAATTGATGTGTTCATAGGGATTTTAAAGGATAATATCCAACATGAGGTTCACCTTTGGGAACCTGATTCATTGGAGAAGGCATTTAGGTTAGCAAGAAAAATGGAAAGAAAAATTATGGCAACCAGGAAGCCTACCGCTCACAACTATAAATATGGAAGTGTTTTTGCCCCTAGCCTTCCACGAACTATAAGGTTGATAACACAACAATTGGAAGAAAAAAGAGCAAAAGGGCTTTGTTATAGTTGTGATAGGAAATACACTAAAGGTCATAGGTGTGCTGAGAAGAAATTATTCTACATAAATTGTGAAGAGGAGGAAGAAAAGGAACAAGAAATATCAAAAGAAGAGGATATACTCTAGGAAAAAACCTTAGATAAAGAAGTAATGAATCCAACCATATCTTGTAATGCATTGGTTGGAATTCCCACTCCTCAAACTATCAAGATAGAAGGACATATCAGGAAGAAAGAGGTAATAGTGATGATTGATTCAGGAAGTACCCACAATTTTATTCATTGGAAGATAGCAAAAGAATTGAATTGCTTCCTATATCCAGCACCAGAGTTCAAAGTAATGGTTGCAAGTGGAGGAACTATAAATTGCTCTGGAAAGTGCCATAACATCAAGCTATCTGTGGTAGAATATGTATTGAGTAGCTCAATGCTTTCCATTCCAATGGGAGGTGCTGATGTTGTACTAGGAGCCCAATGAATACAATCCTTGGGTACAAGAGCTTTTAATTTTCAAGAACTTTTCATGACATTTTCTATAGAAGGAAAGGAAGTTGAATTAAGGGATATTGTAGGGAAAATGAGAAAGATAATCAGCTCTAACGGTATGACAATGCTTCTAAAAATGGAGCAAAGAGATGTAATTTCACAATTATGTTCGCTAGATGTTTCCACATCGAAATCATCTATTTCTCCAGATCTCCAAAAAGCCCTGGACAATCATTCCAAGGTGCGTGAGACTCCCAAAGGTATCCCACCTATTCATGATCATGATCAGGCTATTCATCTGATTCCAAGAAGTATTCCTCCAAACATCAGGCCATACAGATATCCCTATGCCCAAAAGAGTGAAATTGAACATATGGTTGCAAAAATTCTAGAGGCTGGTGTAATTCAACCTAGTCAAAGTTATTTCTCTACTCCAGTAGTATTGGTGCACAAAAAGGATGGATCATGGTGCATGTGTCTGGATTATAGGAAGCTCAACAAGCTCACTATTGAAGATAAGTTTCTCATTCCTGTCATTGATGAATTACTGGATGAGTTGCATGGATCAATTTACTTCACTAAGTGGGATCTTCGTTCAGGATATCATGAAATCAAAATGAAGACTGAAGACATTCCGAAAACAACATTTAGAACTCATGAGGGTCATTATGAATTTTTTCATGGCTTTTGGTCTTACCAATGCACCTTCTACATTTCAAGGTTTGATGAATTCCATTTTGAAACCCTTCCTTAGAAAATTTTTGTTAGTATCTTTCGATGATATACTAATCTATAGTAAGTCTTGGAAGGATCATGTTGAACACGCTGACAGGGTGCTACAACTATTGGAAGAGAAACAATTATATGCAAAAGGATCCAAATGTTTCTTTGGAGTACAAGAGGTGGAATATATGGGTCATATTGTATCTCATGAAGGAGTTAAGGTAGACCGTAGAAAAATTAAAGACATTAAGGAATGGAAAATCCCCACATCCATAAAGCATCTGCGAGGATTTTTCGGGTTGACAAGGTATTATCATAAGTTTGTTAAGAATTATGGGAGAATAACAGCACCTCTAACAACATTATTGAAGAAAGATGCATTTTCATGGACTCCAGAAGTAGCAAAGGCCTTCGAAAATATGAAAGAGGCAATGTGCCAAGCATCGGTCTTAGCTACACCAGACTTCACAAAAACCTTTATTGTGGAATGTAATGCTTTAGGAAATGGAATGGTGCTGTTTCAATGGAAGATGAAAGACCCATTGCTTTTGAAAGTCGTCCAATCAATCAAGGGAAAGTTTTTACACAAAGCTATTTATGAGAAGGAAATGTTGGAAATACTACATGCACTTAAGAAATGGCTACCCTACCTAATGAGAATACACTTCAAGGTAAAAATAGATCATGATAGCCTTAAATACCTTTTAGAACAAAGATTATCGTTTGAAGAGAAACAAAAGTGGGTCACAAAGATGTTGGGTTATGACATTGAAATCATCTACAAAAAAGGGAAGCAAAGTGTGGTGGTAGATGCAGTCTTAAGAAAGGATGAGGATATGGAAGCATTGTTGTTCACCATTTCTATTATCCAACCAGATTGGATAAATGAAACATGAAGAAGTGTTTGCACGTATTGGAAAGTTACAACAAGATTCCAGTACATCTGATACATTTAGCCGGCGAAATGATTCATTATGGTACAAAGATCACTTATACCTTCGTAAGAATTCCCAACTCAAACAAACAATTCTTATGGAATTGCACAATTTTCCCTTAGGAGGGCACTCGGGATTTTAAAAAACTTACCATAGGGTTAAGAAGGAATTTACCTAATGAGAAGACAATTCAAGGTAAAAACGGATCATGACAGCCTTAAATACTTTTTAGAACAAATATTATCCTCTGAAGAGCAACAAAAGTGGGTCACAAAGATGTTGGGTTATGAATTTGAAATCATCTACAAAAAAGGGAAGCAAAATGTGGTGGCAGATGCACTTTCGAGAAAGGATGAGGATGTGGAAGCATTGTTGTGCGCCATTTCTATTATCCAACCAGATTGGATAAATGAAGCAAGGGAGGAATGGAAGAATGATGAAGAAGTGTTTGCACTTATTCGAAAGTTAAAACAAGATTCGAGTACATCTGATACATTTAGCTAGAAAAATGATTCGTTATGGTACAAAGATTGCTTATAACTTCGTAAGAATTCCCAACTCAAACAAAATATTCTTATGGATTTTCACAATTCTCCCTTAGGAGGGCACTCGGGATCTTTAAAAACTTACCACAGGGTTAAGAAGGAATTTTTTGGGATTGACTTAAATCAGATATTCAAAATTTCGTGGCAGAATGTTTGGTTTTCCACCAAAATAAAATTGAAATAATTAAGACCCTGGGTCTATTACAACCTTTATCCATTCCAAGCCAACATTGGGAGGAGGTTTCAATGGATTTTATCACATGTTTACCCAAGTCTGAGTGAAAGAGTTTCATCATTGTGGTAGTTGACAGACTTACCAAGTATGCACACTTTTGTGCATTATCACATCCATTTAAAGCCAGTACAGTTTCTACTGCATTTATGGAAACAATTCAAAAGCTACATGGAAACCCAAAGATTATTGTAAGTGACAGAGATCCCATTTTCACTGGAAATTTTTGGACAGAATTATTTTCTTGTCTTGGTACTCAGTTAGCTCATAGCTCATCTTATCATCCTCAATCTGATGGGCAAACTGAGATAGTAAACAAATGTTTGGAAGGATATCTTCGTTGCTTTGTATCTGATAAACAGTCACAATGGGTCAAATGGTTGCCTCTGGCTGAATGGTGGTATAACACTTCCTTCCATGCAACAACAAAAATGACCCCATTTATGGCACTTTATGGGTATGAACCACCATCCATCACATCATATTTAAGAGAAAATTCTAAGGTTCAAGCAGTGGAACATCACATCGAGCATCAACAACAAGTCCTCCAACTCTTAAAGGAGAACCTCGTGTTGGTGCAGAATAGAATGAAACAATAGGTAGATCAACATTGCAGTGAAAGAAGTTTTGATGTAGGTGTTTGGGTATTCCTATGGCTACAACCATATAAACAAATGCCCTCAAGAAAGCTAAGAAGGATAAAAAATTATCACCAAAGTATTATGGTCTGTACAAAGTGTTGCAAAAGATTAGTACTATGGCATACAAATTGGAGCTTCCTGCAGCTTCTCGAGTGCACCCAGTTTTCCATGTTTCATGTTTAAAGAAGGTTATAGGCAACAAGCTCCCAGTTCAAACAATATTGCCAGAACTTCATGAGGAAGGAAAAATTATATTGGAACAAGAAGTAGTCACAGAAGCAAGAACTCGACAGCTACGAAATCGATCAATTTGAGAGTATCTCATCAAGTGGAAGAACTTATCAGCTGAAGATTCCACATGGGAGGATGAGAATTTTATACAAAAGAATATAGAACTACTCAAGTGTTAACAACGACACTTTTTGAAGGAGAGAGGCATGTTAGGTCGCTATAATACTAGTGATTACCGCATTACTATTGTAGTTGTATCCCTTATTAATATTATTGTGCCCCTATTGTCCCCATATTGTTATCATTGTGCCCCATGGAATCCCTCTATTGTTATTTTTGTGCCTTTATATTATTATTGTTAGGTCGGCTTGGTTATATTGTGACTCCTTAGACTCCTATATATAGAAAGGAGGTTTTGTCATTTGAATCATCTAAGAATTGTCCATTTATGTAATGTAAAGGAGGTTTCCCCCTCAAAAAGGCTGACTTCTAAGGCATTAATCTATCTTTTCTATCTTTTTATGAGCTGGTTTCATAACAACAACTGAGTCGGTTACCTTGTAAACTGTGATACACCGAACATAGCATTCGGGGAGATTGTCTACCCATACTTCTTAGTTCACCAAGAGGTATTGTGTAATTCACAGTTTCTTCGTAATCCTTTTACCTAGTATACCCATTTTTGTTTATTTCTTTTTTGATAATAAAATTAATTAGCAATCATGGAGGAACATCAACCCATATCCCGTCATTCGCAGAGAACAGCTAGCAAACCACCTTTGACTCCTGATGCGACACTAATTCACGCAAAGTGGTCTTGCTTAACTGAGTATAGTACATCAAGAACTCCTAGTTCTTCATCTAAGTTACTTGAATCATCTATTTCGGTAAGCTCAGAGACTCCAGTTACTCCAACTATTTTTGGCCCATCAATTTCTGAAGAAGAAGTTTCACAATTACCTAAGGAAATTAGCACTGATCCTAGTGAAATAGTAATCGAGGTTGTTCAACAAGAAGTTGATCCTCAACATGAAATTGCTCAACAAGAAAGTACTTCTGAACTTGAATTAGTTCAACCAGAAGTTAATCCAAAATCTATCCTAGTTCAAATAGAAGTTACATCTAAAACTGAAGTTATTCAAGACCCTCTTTTTGAAACTTTTGTTCACTTACCCAAACATTTGGTCTTTGAATTTGAACATTCAGAAGTTGTTACTTTACCGAAAGAAAATCGACTAGTTACACCTCAAACATTAGTAACTATTGAAACTTCAACTTCATCAACACCATAAATCTTTTACAGACCTGATGGTGAAGTTCTTCCGCTCGATTTAATTGCTATAGACGAGGAATCGAAAGAAGATTCCACACCTAGAACTCCATTTCACTTTGGAACTGGGCTTTATCTTTACCCTAATACTCCTAATTATTTCTCTTCATTTGATCCTACTTCTTTTCAAGTACCAATCAATTGTTTAGGACAACTTTTGGGTCAGTTAACTATGGCTGAACAATTGTTAACATCTCAGAATGTATCATCTGATATAGCTGCAGCTGAATCTTCTGTTGTAACCTCTTTGATGTTTTCTACCACACCTAAATTTCACATGTATGGTGAATCGTCCGTCTCAGTTGGTTACCAATCATTATCTACAACCCACTCAAGGGTTGCTTCTACACCATGGTCATCACCCATGTCCTCAACCGAAATTTTACCTGGTTCTTCTCTAATGGGAACTCAATAGTTTGATCCTACATATCAGTATCAAGCTGGGCAGTCTGGTCAACAAAGACCTCTGTGTCCATTAAAAATTGGATTGCCACCATATGGAGAGTAATATGTTTATTTATTGTATCGTCCTTATTCCAGAGGACTACCGTATGGTAACATCCCACAATATTTAGGTCAATATAGAATTAGAGTTTGTCAATGGAAACCAACAATTCTAGTTCAATTGAGGCTTGTGTATCCAACACAACCAATGCAAACTGTGTCAGCTATTTCTACTACACCTATTGTTACAACTGTACCACAGTCACCAGTTCAAACTGTTGTATCTTAACTGGTACAAACTGATCCTTCTACCTTGCAATCACAAGTTTCAATTCAATAAGTTCAAGTTTCTCAAGTTATTGTACAACAACGACTTGTTTCTGGAGTTCAGCAACAACCTCAGGTTAGTGTACCCTTATCTAGACTAACCGAAGCTTACACTGGTATAGTTTATTCACAACCTAGCCAACCTTTCATTGCTAGAAAATAACAACCTTTAAATCAACAACAGTTGTACCAACAACAACAACAGTTGATTCAACGACTGTGGCAACCTCAATTTCAACAAACCCAATTCCAACAATTCCAACCCCAGTTTGGAATTATTCGACAGGTTCAACCTGGTTTTCGTCAATCTTAAGCTTACCAAGGTCCTGATCAATAAGGCTTTGCAAGTTATGGACAACCACTTATCAACAACCACCTTATACTGGTTTTGTTCAAAAACCATACCAAGATTACCAAATGCAGATTCCCTATGTCGGTATGGAAAGACCTATTTCTCACGCAATTCCATCATATCCCTGGTATGCTCAACTTGACTTGAATTGATAGTTTCTATTTGTAGCAACTTTAGAATTACTAGATTTAAATCGGCTCACTAATGATCTAATCTGATATACACCTTTGTGGCTGATATTCCACATAAGTTACCATCTAACATTTTGAAATTTAATGGAAATCCTCAAGAAGACCCATCAAATCATTTCATGAACTTTCATTTGTGATGTTCATCAAACTCCTTAAATTATGATTGGGTTAGAATTCATATTTTCCAAAGAACACTTACTGGTCCAACTACTAAATGGTACATTGAATTACCAAGAGATTCTTTCGATAATTTCAACACTTTAGCCACTACATTTTTGACCCACTTCTAGTTACCTATTATATATGAGATGGGAACAGAACTCCTAACCAACTTTAAATATACTACTGCTACCAATATATCAGATCATGTTCATGAGTGGTGGCATCATCGTCGAATGGTTAAGACATATGTTCCTGATCAACTTTTAGCTGAGTGGTTCATAAAATCCTTGTTGCCATCAATCACAGAGGATGTGGCAAAAGGCAGATTTGTCACAGAAGAGCAAGTTATTGCTCGTTTCCAATACTTGCAATTGATTTACACATAATCTGGCACGCTTTATGATAAAATTCCCAATGCACTTTGACCATGTTTCACTGTTCCCCCTCCTCCACAATCGAGTCAGGACTCTCATGCCAGCGACGGTGTGATCGGTTCTTCAAGCACACAAACAGCAGGTAGACCATCTGGTCAAACTCTTTCTATTTCCAATCAAACTACCAATGCATCAAAAAATACTCTTGCCTCCGAGATTAATGTCGTGTCATCTGATAAAGGAAAAAATCCAAAGCAAGCAGGGAGAAAGAAAAATGGGAAAAACGAAAAGAAACAAGAAAATTCCCCTCAAGAGAAATCATCTAATTCCTCTACCTCGACAAGGAAAACTCATTATCCATGTCTAATATGTAATGATGAGCATTTTACAAGAGATTTTCCACACCACTCTGAGGTCTCTAAACTTTTAAAGACTTCAAACACATCGGTCGTGTTGACTAATCTGTTTCCAACCCTGGAGACACATTTGGTTGCAACAAACCATGCTTCCACATCCCAAGTACTCATGTTATCCATCACAAAGCCACAAAATGAAGTTTTTGTGTCAACGAGAAACAAATATTATGGAAATTTGTCATCATCATTGAATAATAAAGCCACTGATCAACCTAATATTTCGAATTCGACTTGATCTGAATTTATTCCACCCATTGTACCTGAATTGACAATAAAACCACCAAAGGGAGTTGTGCACAAATCGACATTCAACCCTTGGGCTCGAGCAGCTCAAATTTATAACATAGTGGAAGATCTTGCTCAATAACCTTCTGCTATATCGACAGTCGAGGTGTTGCAAAATTGTCCCTCCAAAAAGAGGCTTTTCTCTCAGTAATAGGTGGAATAGATCCTACGGATTCAAATCTTGTGGTTTTTAACCATGTGAGATATTCACCACAATTACTGGTGAAATTAGCTTTCCTAATCCAAGTAAAAGATCTCGATAAAAATCTTCACCGAACTATTATTGATGAGGGGGTATCTACTTGCATTATGTCCATGAGCTGTTGGAAAACACTTGGTTCATCGTCATTGTCACGATCACCAACCACGTTGAAAGATTTTGATGCAAGAAGATATACTCCATGTGGGATTTTGAGTAACCTACAAATCAGACTTGAGGGAAAAATAGTTATTGTTGAAGTTGAGGTAGTTGATGGACCCCTTGATTACAACATTTTACTAGGAATGCCTTGGGTATATGCTATGGCTGTTATTGCATTCCCTTTCGAGGGTGGAATCATAGAAATTAATCAGCGAGCCTTCTTTGCCAATAGTTCACAGGCGAGAGGAAGCATTCCATTAGTACAAAAACCTCACTATCACTTCAAAGTGTTGGAGTAGGTATGTTTAAAGATCCTTCCCTAATGGGTACTTTTACCCTACCATCACCATCTCATTTGGTGGAAGTGAAAAGAGTAGAGACTTGCAACATGATTTCCTCCACCTCATCTGATTGAAGGAGGATTACCAACAAAGTTGAAGTTGATAGTAATATTGAGGTGATGTCGTTAAGCCGCATTGAATCATCATAACAATCAATCTTTCGGGCTTGTGTGGCAAACCCAAATCCACACTCAACAATTGTATGGGTAGATAGGTCATTGAATATGGTACCTCTTCGGTTCTTTTTTCACATATACATTCTACGGATGAAGAAATCATCCAGTCAATGATGATAGGAGAGGAACCTTGGGAAGATTATCATCATCCTTTCCATCTTGCAGATGATGTTGAAGATTATTCAGATGAACCAAACCACCCATCAATCATTGATTTCCTATTGAATTCAGTTTTCGTAGACACAATCGAATCTACAAAATCTGTAAAATATTTAAGAAATGATTTCTCTTAATATTTTGACCAAGCTTAATATTCTAGAGAACATTCATGTCGGCAAAATGTATTCTCCATTGGAACTTTATAATTACCGTGTTGTTTTTCGTGAATTTAGAGATATTTTTGCATGGTATTACGAGGATATGGTAGGTATTGACTCTAGTATTGTTGAACATGAAATTAAAATGTACCCTAATGTCAAGCTAGTTCGACAGCGGATTTGACCTATTCATCCGAAGAAAGATGCTGCAATTAGAGCAGAAGTTGAAAAAAATTTGCGCGCTGGTTTCATTTACTCTGTTCCTCTTACTGCCTGGGTTTCCAACATTTTTCCTGTCATGAAAAAACAAGGAATAGTATGCGTGTGCATCGATTATAGGGATGTAAGTCAAGCATGTCCAAATGACAATTATCCTACACCTTTTATCGACCAGATTATTGATGAATGTGTTGGATGCGAAATATTCTCATTTATGGATGGATTTTCCAACTACAATCAAATCAATATACGTTGACAGGAACAATCGAAAGGAACTTTTGTTTGTCCATGGGGCACATTCGCCTATAGGAAAATCCCATTTGGTTCAAAGAATGTTAGGGAAACATCTAAAAGGGAAATGAGTTATGCCTTACATGAAATCAAGCACATTGTTCAACCTTACCTTGACGATTTACCTACTCATTCATGAAAGCAGACTGATCACCCACAACATTTGAGAGCAATATTTTTACAATGTCGACACTACAAGATTTGACTCAATCCACACAAATGTGTGTTTTATGTTGGTTTTGGTTTTTTTCTTCGATTTGTAGTGTATCGAGAGGGTATTCGATTGGATCTAGTAAAGCTTCAAACAATTATGGATTTTCCTCCACCTTCAAGTATTTTATAATTACAGAGACTCCAAGGGAAAGCCAACTTTCTAAGAAGGTTCATTCCTAATTATGCTAAGATGGCTAAAGGTTTTACATGTCTTCTGAAAAAAGAGATACCCTTTCATTGGTATCAGGTTGCGCAAGCTTCCTTTGATGCTCTTAAAGATACCCTCTTTAGAGCTTCATTAATGTACTCTCCAAATTATCAAAATGACTATTACATATATCTCGCCGCTGCAGATACAACCATTGGCATGGTTTTAGTCGAGGAAGAAAATGGGAATGAACATTCTATTTATTACTTGATCTGTAATCTCAACGATACAGAAAGTAAGTACTCTTATGTCAAAAAACTAGCTTTGGCAGCTGTGGAAGCTATTCAAATATTTCGTCACTATATCCTATTACAGAAAACAACTGTAATTTTAGATTGCAACCCTATGACATAAATTCTGTCACGTCATTGCTAGTGGGCAAATATTAGAAATGGATAGTTACTTTATAGGAATTTGATTTAGAATTCATGAAGTCTAAGTCAAATAAATCTCTAGTTTTCGCTGAGTTACTAAGTGACCTTCCCTCAGCCTCCATCGAATCAACATCCAAAGCATCACGTTTGGATGAGTCTCTATTTCTAATTTCATCATTTGATGCATGGTATGGAGATATACTAATATATCTCCAAACCCAAACTTTCTAGCAAGATACCTCTCTCTCACAACAATGATGTATTAGTTACTAAGCCAAAGATTATCTGATCATTGGTGACACACTTTACCGTCATGGTATCGATATGGTTTTATGGAGGTGCTTCACACATGAGGAGTCTATGAAAGCAATGAATTATTTGCATTCAAGTGCCTGTGGTTGACACTTATCTAGATATGCAACCGCACAAAGGATTCTTCATGCTGGTTACTTCTGGCCAACTATCTTTAAAGATTGTATTATTGTTGTCAAAAGCTATCATGCATGCTAGATATATGACTGAAAAACTAGATTACCACCTAGACCACTGCATCCACTTGTTGTTGTTGGCCCATTCGCCAAATGGGCCATTGACTTTATGACATGTAGCCCCACCTCAGCTGGGGGGCATGGGTATATTATAGTGGCAGTTGACTATTTTACCAAATGGACCGAGGCAATGACAACATTGAACAACAATGGTGAAATGACTACTCTTTTCTTTTTTAGCCATGTGGTTGCCTAGTTTGGTGTACCAGAAGCCATAGTTACAGGTTATGGGTTGCATTTTTGCAATCACATGATGGTTGAATTGACTACTAAGTTAGGACTGTCACATGATAATTCTAGCCCGTATTACCTGCAAGCAAATGGACAAGTTGAGGCAACAAGGTGCTGAAGTGGATGTTGCAAAGAATGATAGGGGTTCATAAAAGAAACTGGCACTTAATCTTGTACTCTGCCTTGTGGGCATATCAAACCTCGGTGAGAAATGAAACTGGATTTAAACCCTTTCAGTTGGTGTATGGTTTAGAAGCAATCTGACCGATACAATGTGAAATTTCATTGCTCAAACTCACAATTGACCTGTTACCGACATTTTTGAAGAAGATGCATGTTTCTTGGAGTTAATCCATCTAGATGAAACTTGTCGTGATGCCTCATTGACTAATGAAGCACATAAGAAACGTATTAAGGTGCAATATGACAGAAATGTCAAGCCTTATATCTTCTCAGAAAGAGACCTGGTCTTGCTTTATGATTAGGAAGTTGACAAACTTGAAACAGGGAAATTTGAACCAATGTGGATATGTCCTTATGTTGTCAAGCATGTTCTAGAGAAAGGAGCCCATGAGTTAGCAGATTATGATGGGATTCCATTGTTGTAGGCCCGAAATGGGTTGTACCTTTAACGTTACTATGCTTGATTAAGTGTAGTAAAACTGGCTATATATATGCTTTCATTACATGTGTGTATGTGTGTATTTGAAATATTTTTATCTGGTTGGTAATCCACTTTGCATTTATTATAGATGTTGGAGTCTTCAGAACCTTTTGTTAGCTACGTCGATGGTGCTAGTCGTAGTACGATGAATTTTTCTTCTGCAGCATGGGCCATTTTCGCTCCAAGTGGCGAGTTAGTGAGTTTTCAAGGGATTTCTTTCGGTCGATTGACGAACAATATCACTAATTATATCATGTTTATTGAACTACTCTCTGATGCCATTTCACTTGGAATTTGTCGAATCATCGTTATGCTAGACTCACAACTCGTTGTACTACAAATAACAAACATTTATACTGTTTGACATCCAACAATTTTTTGTATGTTCCTTAGAGTTTGAATTTTACAAAGGTGTTTTGAGCACATTCAATATCAACATATTTTCAGAAATCTTAACATGTTAACTGATTCTCTAGAGAATTATGTGTTAAATAGACATTTGTGACATATGTAAAAGTAATATTTTCAATTCACATCATCAGTTGAATAGGATTGCATATAACCATAAAAACTCTGAAAGTAAAATAGATAGGTGTTTTAAAAGTTTTTACAAAATTTGTTCCCAAGACACATTTGGTCATCTGACCCGAAAGCTCAAAAATGCATACAAAATATCTTAAGGAGATCTAGTGGTGCTCATGGTAATAGGTCACAGCCTATGCTATCATGCGCAAAAGACTATCCCAATGGTTAGGAACACTAATAGTGTGGTGCTGCAACCTCATAGGTCACTCCTCGATCAGAATATCCAGAATACCAAGGGTTAATCCCTCTATTTGATCCTGCAACTCTGCTAAGGTCTCGGCCAAATCCAAGTCCTCGAGAACTGATCACCCGATGTTTCCCTGTGCTGGCCAACTTGCAACCTGTTGGCGTACTATAGGTCAAACAATACCCACTTCTGTATGCATAAGAGTAATTTCATTTTATTCTTGGAAACAATAAAAGACACAAAAACACGTAGAAACTTGAAAAATAAAAAAAAACATTTTTGTCAAAAAACTTACCCAAAACATGCCATTGTGCTCCAGCTGATAGAATCAAATCTGGATCTCCATGATAATCCATCCCTGAGTGTGGATGTTTCTTGATAACGACATGTTTTTTCTCAAGCCAGCAGAAAAATGCATCGGAGAAAATCATTGTTGACTCACCCGCATGTCGAGAAATCAATTTGACCCACCTATGCATAAGGGGATCTCTGGGACCAGCCACACCTAGTGATACATGTTGTGGTTGCATCAATGGGATTTTCTCTAAGGAAAAAGCAATCAAGATCGAACCATAGCAAAAATTCTTCGTCTTACCGCTTTTCATCTTAGTTAGTTGTTCTTTCAACAATGAAAGTACAACATCGCACCTATTGAAATGTTTTGGTTCTGCACACTCGAATGCATACTGCATATAAGATCTATTCGCCAGATGTAGTGTCACACTGCCATCCAATTTTTCGATCGTAAAGAGGATCATTCATAAAGGAAAATCACTCACATCCTGAATGTTTATTTTCCCATCCCTGCTAGGCTATGTACCTGGCTGACAAAACTGTTTGACGTAAACTCTGACTAGTTCACCTCCATCAGCAAGTCCATAAAGTGAGATGGGGGCACCTCACCTTGATAGTCTGGTAAGAAAGTAAATATCCTAAATAGTTATAGGGACCATCATGTCCCTAATGTGAAATGTTTGATCTGTCAGAACCCATGAATGAACAAGGAACTGCAATAGTTCTATCTTTTGCCTCATTCCGAACAACTTGAACTATTTGAGTAACCCCGAATTTCTAAGGGCCTCAACTGTACCTGGGTTTTTTAGGGCAACCGTGTATTTTTCTTCGTGCTCTCTTTCTCCCCATGTAATCAACATTCTGAGATGATGAAATCCTGAAACACAATCATAAGCTAAATTAGGATCCTTTCCATGCAAAAAACAGGGCAAATTTTGAAGCAAACAACTAAAGCCAACTTGGGAAATGCGCTTAGTGCATCCTTGGCACAAAGACAGTGTGCTGCAGGGCACTTAGCCTTCTATCTAGGTGCTCTTTAGCACAGTTTTCAATGTGAAAGCCTGCGCTGATCCCAGGGGGAAAATGAAACCCTGGTGGCCCCAAAAGACCTTGAAACTTTCATGAAATGACAAAATAATGGACTAAAAAGAAAGCAGAGAGGTTTAGTTCCAACCTAGTCTAAACGGCTCAAGAAACGGTTTGCAGAATCTTTCGTGATCAGCCAGTTAAGTTTGAGGTAAAAACTGAGCTCATAACACAAAAACGAATGGTAAGTTCCAAATGGTAAAAACTTATTTTATGCTTATTTCATCTTAATTAATTGACAAAACCTTAGGGTTGGCCTATTTTTGCCTATGAAATAGATATTTTCAATCTATTTGGTGATGTTTTGAGTAGGTTTACAACTGATTTGCAAAATTCACATGCTCGATTATAAGTTGTAATTTTGACCACAAAGCACACTTTTATCTCTTTTTTGAGCTTTGTTAAAAATGAAAAATGAACCCCCTTGGAGTCCTCTTTAAGCTCTTTTAAGAATCTCTAAACATGAAAAGATTATGAGTGCTTGTCCTTTCCAGCTCATTAAAGGATTGGAAATGATATCACTCTTGTATTAATTTACACTCTTTCGGACTTAAGAGATTAATTTATGAAAAAGAAATTGTGGATCTTTCTTTTTGTCCCTTTTCAAACTCTCTAAATATGGAAAGCACTAAGTTATCTTTGTCGTTAAACTCGTTAAAACACCAGATAGTGTCAAACTTGTCCATCTAGACAAGACCAAGTTTCACCTTTGCTAGACTCTTTAAAACATAAAATAGTGATTGATTCGCCCGAAGGGTAAAATTATACAACAAGAATATGTCATCCTCCTCAATCTTGATAAAAAATAAAGAGGTACTCATCAGCAATGACCGGGGAAATTGGAAAAAGGGGAAAACCACTTTATGGTAGCAGGTCTCTCTTGAACATGACACTTTCACTACATCACTATGGCTATCTGGGTTGGGTTATTAGCTTGACGGTTATCACACCGTTGTTCTATCATACCATCCATTGCTTTGTTTTGGGTCAATGCTACCAATTCACTTTAGTGTCGCCGACATGTTCAAGAGAAGTCATTCAGTCAAAATCCATCTTTTGTAATACCATAAACCTTTATTTTCATGACTGCCATTCCTAAACTTTTGTCGTCACTCAAATTCCATCTCTAAAATCACTATATCCATTTCATGTTGTTGATGTGGGATACATTAAATCCCTCTTGCGACAAGTCGCTTCTTGTCGACACCGACTCATTACCCAAGAAGTTGACTTAGAAACACCCATTTAGTACCTTGAGGCTTGTATACATCAATGGTAGGTTTCTCACTTTCGGCAATAGGCATACATCAATGGCCTTCAACCAAAAGACTTTGTATGATGTTCGACGTCAAATCATTCATGCACACAATGCAAAATGAACTGCAGTACCTTGATGATCATTATCGTTATTGATGATTTCTCTCGCATCTATTAACAACTTAGATCATTCGCTGGTAATCAGATGATGTCTTCCCATGTTCAACTTCAGATCACATATTCACATGGATAGACTCATATGTGAATGAACAATTGAACAAGATTGAAGACCACAGATCTAGTTTCATCCATTTGGGCTGCGATATCAGGAGTACTAAATCATATGTACAATGGATTTACATTGATAGTCATTCTGATCATGGGTCTATATCTGTAGATGACCGTTTATGTACATGTAATGAAAGTTTATAAGCTAAGCATCGATATGCCTTCCATCACCTATTCATGTAGAATAAAATATCATAATATGTGTATTGTAATTGATGCAGGTCACCTTCCACTTCGATACCTCCTCATCACATCGTAAAGCATTTCATTCGACATTGGCATTTTTCTGAGTTCATGCTTTAGGGGGAAACTATTACAGATCCATTTGGGCACATCAATTCCCAATATTTAGATCAGTGATTTAGGACTCATCAAACCCTAAAATTAGTTGTTTCATGCCCTAAACAATTCAACCATTTGAATGCCTCCTTCCGAGACTGTTTCATGAATTGAAGACATCCAAAAATTACCTCTAGAGGGACCAGCACAGGTAAGCCCTTATGAAGGTGCGCTGGAGAGTAGCTAAGTCCACCACTAGGGTGTTGTATAGAGCACTTAGGCTTCCTTTCACCTATGATAGGTGAGAATGAGTGAAATTCACATAGGGTTTGTGAATATTCTTATCTTGTGGAGACATCTAGAAGTTTCCCTATCTTATCAACTCTTATGAGCTCACAAATAGATGAGAAATGAGTTAAGGATCATCCTATCCTCTCATCCCTTCCTCCATGGAACTAATTCTAAGTATGGAAGGCCATTCAATGTCACCATTAATGAAAAAACCTCTTTCATATTCCTATAAATTGACCACTCATCTAAGTGATTAGGCATTGGACTATGTTGCATTATAAGGAGATAATGTTGCTATGAGACTTGACTTTGGAGCAAATTATTTGATGCCACAAGCTTGTCTTGCTTTTGATGTGATGTGGATTAGATCCAAGTTGGAGGAATGACTTTGATTCAGACACTGATGGTTGTAATTACTTCTTCTATCTAATAAAGTGTTTGAACCTTTCTCCATATTTGTGTCCTTTCATGATTCTTATACGTATGAATTTCTTTGATTCCTTTCATTTCTATTCAATGGATCGTATGCTTTGATCGTTTTTAATCTTCTATTGTGTTGACGGGGTACTTTTCAAGTGGTTTAAGTATGGGAAGGAGTGACAAAATCGATACAAGGGAGACGAGAGGAAAGCGGAACTACAGGTAGGCATTCTATCCTCTCTTCTTATCTTCTTATCTATTGCTTATAGGGAAAGTCTAAAACACTTTAAACTATTGTTCTAGGGCCGACTACTTGTCTAGTGAATTAGTATTTATCCATAGATACTAAATTCTCCAAAACATTCTGCAAATGGATGTGCTAATTATAGAAATTCTGGAAAAATAAAAAGAATAAAAAATATTCCTCTTCTAGAAGCTTCCAGAGGTTGTTTCAATCATTTGACTTGGATAAGAGTCTGGAATCCTATCCTATCCTACCTTGGAGTTTTCACCTCTTATTCCTTGAGCTCATCCTTCCATCTCAAGTGGATCTCAAGCATAGATTGGTAAATGGATAAGAATTCATAACCTACCTCCTTCATCTATATATTTATAAACATCCGTGGGCAAGGGGTGGCTTTTGGAGATTGATTTTACCCTCTTAATGTTACTTTTAGATTCATTATTCCATTCATTAGGGTGACATAGAGACATGCTTTGTCATAAGGAAAGGACAAGTCAACTTGGGGAGCTCTTCAACAAGAGCAACTCCTATTTTTAGTTGTAAATCTCTCCATTTCTATTAACACAAACAGTAAATCGTTTTCCTATATACAATGCTATAATTTCATGCATTTCAATACCATGTTGATCTATTGAATGGATCTATTAGATTATGCTACATAGATGTTGTAGATCTTTGGCTTCTCTTGTTTGATTGTGTAGGTTCTAATTATAGGAATCAGAGCTAGGATTGGAGCATACAAGCCAAGGAAGGAGTGAATCTTGCGACAGATTGCAAGTAGGCATCTATTACCGAGAACAGTGTCCACTCAGATGCTACTATTCCCACGAAGATGGGTGGCTATCTTAGAAAAAAACAAATAAAGTCTACTATTGTTTTCTTTTATGGAAATAGACAAGAGGAGAACCAAGAAGACCAAGCTGAGTCTCACGCTTGATTTCCTCTCCTTCTTGATAGAGCTTCGTTGCTTCTTCTCCATATGCCCAGCTTCAAAAGAGGACCCGTGGAATCACAACAACATACTATTATCGAAGAAACAAAGATCTATATCCGTAAATAGCACAGGATCAGATGTATGTTAACCATATAAATGCATATATAAACAAGTACACAAGAATATGGAAGAAAACAAGAATAGCTCTATTAAGATGAAAGGTAGCAAGAGGATTACAACCATATGCTCTGACCCAACATCATCCTCCAGCTAGGGAGCCCTTCTTCACCTCAAGAAAAACTTAGATCACCCAACACTATGAATGTACACCAGAAAACCAACAACACTTCTCTATAAGATACAAAATTCCAACCTCTTGATCTCTGTGATGAGGGATCCATATATAGATGATTACAGAGAGGTGAGTCATCTTCTGGGATCTTTATTAGTGTCCTCTCTCTGATAGTTCCTGCATCCACTTGGAGAATGATGATCTCTTACTCATCCCTGGTCGAAAATAGAGAGGCAAGTGTCAGAGGGGAAGCTTCTAGAAGATTCCATGATATTCCACCTAGCATTTTTGTCCCTGCCATTTGTACATTCCCAACCATTGCACCCTACAGAGGAGAAATTCAGTATGCATCACACCTTGTACACTGGGAAGGTGATATGCATCACACCGTCTACATTTAGCTTTCAGTATGGTCCAGTTTTGACCATTTATGAGCAGTTTTCAGTGGAGAACTTCTGGGAGATGATGTAATCAGTTGACCTTGTTCCTTGAGGCAGTGAAGCAACACTTTTAGGGAATTAGGAGCCCTCAGTTTATGGACATTTATGATTGGGGTTGAATTTCCCAAAAATTTCTATAACAGTTGCCCCCTAAAGCATGAGGTCGTTAATCTTTCTGATGTCGGGTGAAATACTTTACTATGAGGATCTGAAGTTTTTATGAGTTGGGAGGCGACCTGTAATAAGATACAATACAATACATTATTTTGACAACATTCTTTCATGATCTAGCGGAGGTGGGGAATCCCATGCTCAGCTTTATAAATTCATTTTCACGTACATAGGAAAGACAATCGTTTGTGTGACAGACTGATGATATGGACACATCATCCTTTGATTTGGATGATCATTTGTTCGGCAATGATGTACACTCGATGTTTTTATGTTCCTGAATATCGCAGCCTGGATGGATGAAACTAGATCCGGGGTCTTCAAAACTCGTTCAATCTTCACTTGGATTACAAGTCAATCCATGTGAAAATGTTCTGGAGTCGAATATGGAAAGACATCGCCTGATTACCAGCCAATGATGTAAGTTGTTAACAGGAATGAGAGGAATCACCAATAATGACAATGACCCTCAAGGTACTACAGTACAATTCAGGTGGTGTGAAAAAGGACTTGGCATCGAACACCACGTAAAATCTCTTGGTCGAAGGCCATTGATGTAAACCTGTCACCAAAAGTGAGAAACTTGCCATTGAGGCATGCAAGCTTGAAATTACTGAAAGGGTTGTTCCTAAGTCAACTTCTTGGATAATGAGTTGATGTCAACAAGAAGCAACCCATCGTAGGAGGGCCTTAATGAATCCCTCATCAACGACACGGAATGAAGCAAATGATTTTAGAGGTGAAAACAATCTGACGATACAGGGTTCAGGGTGGCAGTCATGAAGGAATGAAGCATGAATGTATTGCAGTGGGTGTGACACAGGTGGATTGTCTAAATGAATACTCTTGAACATATCGGCGAGACTGACAATGGATTGGTAGCGTTAACCCTAAAGATGGATGGTGTGACCGAACAATGGTGATGACAAGTGAACGGAACAACTCAACCTGGCATGGATGCGGAAGGAAAGTGTCATGTTCAAGAGCAACTTGTTACCAATAAAGTTTCTTCAAGTTTTCTTCCCAATTTTCCCCAGTCATTGTTGACCAGTACCTCTTTATTTTTGCCAAGCTTGAGGAGGATAACATATGCTTGTTCTATAATCCACCCTTCGGGCGAACCTGTCGATATATTTTAGTGAACCTAGCGACAGTGAAACTCGTTCTCATCCATTTGGATGAGTTTGTTGCTATTAGGTTTTAATGAGTTTAACTCGGCCCCTTTCAATTTTAGAGAGTCTGAAAGAAACGAAAAGGAGACTCCGATGATTCTTTTTGGTCATATAATCCCTTAAGTCCGAAAAAGCATAAAATAATACAAAAGGGATGAATTCTCGATAGTTCTAACGAGCCGAACAAAACAAGCGCTCGATCGTTTTGTGTAATAATCCCTCAGGTCCAAAAAGATTAAAATATAGAGGAGGGGTAGCACTTCCAATGTCTTTAACGAGTTGGAGAGGCCAATCACTCGACAATCCTTTCATATTTTACGAGTCAGGTGAAAAGAGCTTAAATAAGACTCATTTTCGAGGAACGAGTGATGGTTTCGGGTAGCAGCTGATTCCAGGTAAGATTTGGAATTTTCCAATCATGGCAGTGTCACAGGGATGGCTAACAGAATAACTCTTCGTAGATGTTCCTCGAAGTGGTAAACAATCATATGTGGGTGAATGATCGGCTAAAAACAGAGTGGAGGTGATGGCGAGAACATGACCAAGGCTCAAAAGCTGGTGGTAAGGCATTCAAAATGGTTATTTACCGTTCATTTTTTAATGAGTTTAAACGCCGGGGGAGACATTTGCTCATGACTTATGTTTATTTTTTAACGAGCTTGAACTATGCGCTAAAACTGCTCATGGAGGGTTTAGTTTTTAATGAGCTTGAACTCTGTGACAACATTGCTCGCCAGTCATATGATAAGAATGTCTCATTCTAGATGCTATTTTGAAGTGGCTTACATCTCTCAAGCTTTTCCATGGATGCTTTCTTTATGCAAGTTAGGAAACGACTAGCCTTACGGTTTTAAAGGGTTAGAGGTCCTACAAATTTAAAAAATAAATAGCCACTCTTCACTTGCATGTGGAAAGGCTTGCATGCGCCCAAGTATAGCGAAAAATTTCCAGGTTACCAAGAAAGTTCTATCCGCGTAGCAGATAAAATGCTCCCTCGGTGATGTCTATCGAAACAGACAAAGGTGAATGGCGCAGACACATTCCACTCACATAACTTTAATGAAGGTATCTTATTCCAGCCTGATCCCATATTCCTATAAGGATGGGTTCGTCATACTAGTCATATATCCCTCGTGGAAATCCACTCTATACCCAAGGTTTTCCTGCCGAAACATACCAGGGTGCATGCCCCCTGGGTTTCAGTCACATCTTCCTGAATCACTCGCGCTCATCAGGTGGACGGACTGGAGACCAATGAGACATTTCTTGCGTGAAAATACCATTTAGGGATGGCATTTGAATACTTGCAATGTGTGAACTGGGGAATGACATTTGATCTATGAGCTTGACCATTCTGCCTTCGTGCAGAAAACACATTACTCTAAAGAGTTAGGAGACGATGGCTCCCATGCAACAAATGTAGTCGTGTCCAGGGAGTAGATTATAATCCAAGGGTTCTTGAACTACCATAACATTCATGTGAACAATTTTCCTTCTCAAAGTAATGGGCACATTTGGAAGGATCCCTAAAGGTTGACTGGTTCCTTTGTCGAAGCTTGTCAGATTTCTCATTTCAGGCAAAAGTGATGGCGAACCAAGCGCTTTCCAAGCATTTGAGGAAAGGATACTCACAGAAGCCCCTTCCTCGATGATGGTACCAACCATGACCATTTTGTAAGCTTGTACAATGTTTCTGAATGGTACACTAGCTGGTAAATAGGGTCTGCCTAGTAGATTCCAGTCGAAGGAAACGACTAGGCTACTTGCTGGTGGGACCGAATAGACGGCTGGATATGACTTTGATGAACTTCCTTCCTACGATAAAGGAATGGTAGGACTGCCCCCAAGTTCATCGGAGTCTGTGTTGATGAAAAGAATTTGAACAGTGTCATTCTCTTTCTCTTCAGTGACGGTATCATTCGAAGATGAACAATCTGAAGGCAAGACTGGGTCAACTACTGTATCAACCCTTTAACTTTCGTATAGTATGGATTCCAAGGGTTCATTTTCAATGATAGATGCTTCGGCCAACCACAATGATGGGCCAACTAGATTTTCAACCAGTGGCGGACTTGGAAAGAGTTTTTTATATCCAGGAGGAAGTCGTAGCGGTGAAACCGGATGATCATTCAAAACTCTTTTAGCCTCGTCAAGAAAGGGACAACGGTGTACGGCATGATTACCTTCACACAACCTACAAGGAAATTTGGGATTCCTTTTTTTTCCATGTGCTTCACTTTCACTAGTTAATGGTGAGCATTCAACATGATCGCCAGAGGTTGACGCCACCAGATTGTGCAAACGAGGAGACCAGTCCCTTAAGGTTCAAGGGATGCAGTGACAATATCGGTGATAGTGGTCTCCATTGCAAATGACACAAGGAGATTTAGGTTTTGACGGTGCGGTGTGAGAATTTTCGCTAGACGACGCTTGGTTGCCCCCTTTTGATTTTGGTTCCTTTTTCTTCTTTTCTTTTTTCTCTTTCTGCTTATTCTTCTTCTCAATTACTTGATTTTTAGCTTTATCGGCTTTATCAAGTGAAGAGGAAGGAGGAGAGGGAGAATCAGACGAAGTAGAAGGTTGGGAGGAAACTCTAGTGTCGTCTAGTTGCTGACTCGACTGTTCAAGAATTACGGGATTCTGAACGACAGAGGTAGAGGAGAGATAGACATGCAAACCAATTGTCAATCCTGGAAGTGACAAAGTGGCCATATGGGGTGCACCAACATCTCCCCAAGAGGAGAAGGTACTAGGATTTCCTCCAAGGGGAAATCCTTGGTTGGTAGACTCCATTTTCTCAACCTAAAGACCAATGGGGGAATTTTTAATGTTATTCCGATTTAAACTAAATTTTTAGACGCTTTGACACAACTTGTTTTTTCAATTTTAAAGAGTCGAGAAAAAACAAAATATGACTCTAGTCGCCTTCAATTTTTATTGAGCCTGAAGTGACAAGTGCTCAAAGGACCTTTTCCTTTGAGGAGTCTGAAAAGGAGCAAAATGGACTTCTCTGGAGATCTAGGCAGAGAGGATTACCAAACCAATCATAAAACTGCAGAATACTTTTTACGGTATGGCAGTCAATCTTCCCGAATGTTGTGTTCAGTGCATTACGATCGATAGGGTGGCAGACACGGCTTCCTAAGGATAAAGGATGCAGCCTATTGTGGTCTCCCAGAATATACTCGACGGTACGTGGGAGCACAAGTCCGTACTCGCACTTGTCGTCTCAGAGTGGAGGAATCACCCAACCAACAATGAAAACAACAGTTACCAGGTTTTACGACGTCGGAATACGTCTCTAGCCCCGACCTCTAGATGTTGTGTGTTAGGTTCCAAAGCGTTGTTAGATTCATTAAATTTATTTTAAGTTGATCTTGCTTAAAAATTTTCCTTTCAGGTTCACCGTGTGATGTGTATATAATTCCTAAAATGCAGGCTAAGATGATAAACAAACATTTAATATTCTTTTGGCAATGAAAATCCTAGCTACTAAGGAAAGAAAGTTAAAAATCTTTCTGCAAAGAGCATAGAGCACACGCTAAATGCACTGTCCTAAATCAAACCAAGCAGTCAAAATACAAATGCACATGCATGTATTTGTTTTCAGCCTTCTTAATGTATGAATGATGATAAGAAAGATATGTGCAAATCTGAATTATTTTTAAAGCGACAGTACTCAACAAATTTCTTTTTCAAAATGAAGTGAAGGTAAGAGAGACACTTTGTGATTTTGAAATGAAAATTGCTTTTTGACGCTTTAAAAACTACTAATTCAAATCATATGCAATAGTAAATGTATAATCGACTATCAAGAACAATGGGATTGTATTCTAAAACTGAAAATGACAGCTACGACAGTTTCAGATCCAGAAACGACAGTTCGACTATGCTAGAAAAAGAGAACTGAAAATGGTGCACAATACATAAAAAAACTTACAGTTCTTTGCACTAAGAAGGCAGAATAATGTAAGAAAAGGGGTTTTTCACAGAGATACACTGACTACAGATAGCAAAACTCCTGAATAGGACTGAAAACAGCGAGAAAAAACCACAGTCTGAAGGTAAAGTTAACCTTCCCTGACCATCGCACCTGTCACACTGTGAATTCAGTATGCAGCGCACCTACTGCACTTGGGAAGTGTGATGCACACAGTCTGCCTTGAAGGCAAGGTGCGATGGTACCAGTCCGAGACTTTAAACAAGTTTTTACTCACAGTTTGCAATTCATTTCAGGGATTTATGTTGAGTAAGTAATGTTCAGTATATGTAAAACACAGGGGTGATCTAAAGAGGTTACTAGAGCCACCACTTAGGGCAATTAGACTGTTTGCAGATCGATTGTTTAATTCATAAAAAAACCCAAAGATAGACTAAAGCAGCATTGATCTACTTTGCATTTTTATAACAAATGCAGTTCGAAGGCTAGTTGGCTTGGCTTTAGGCTCCGTCTGTAAGTTTATAAAAGAAACAAAGGTAGATATGCTAACAAACAATCTAGTTGCTCCCCAGTGGAGTCGCCATTTTGTTACCAGAAATAGTGTCCACTCGGATGCTCCTATTCCCACTAAGACTGGTAGCTATCTTAGAAACAAACAAGTAAAGTCTACTTTCGTTTTCCTTTATGAAAATAGACAAGAGGGGAACCAAGGAGACCAACCTTAGTCTTGCGCCTGATTTCCTCTCCTTCCTGATAGAGCTTCGCTGCTTCTTCTTCATTTACCTAGCTTCAAAGAGCACCTGTGGAATCATAGCAACATACTACTATCGAAGAACAAAGATCTATATTCATAAATAACACAGGACCAAATGTGTGTTAACCATACAAATGTATATCTAAACAAGTACACAAGAATATGGAGGAAAACTTGAATAGCTTTATTAAGATGAAAAGTAGCAAGAGGATTACAACCATATGTTCTGACCCAGCATCATCCTCGAGCTAGAAAGCCCTTATTCACCTCAAGCAAAGCTTAGATCACCCAACACTATGAATGTACACCAGAAAACCAACAGCACTTCTCTATAAGATACAAAATTCCAGCCTCCGGAGCTCTGTGATGAGGGATCCATATATAGATGATTACAGGGAGGTGAGTCATCTTCTAGGGTCTTGAGTAGTGTCCTCTCTCTGATATTTCCTGCTTCCACTTGGAGAATGATGATATCTTACTCATCCTTGGTCGAAAACAGAGAGGCAATTGTCAGAGGGGAAGCTTTTGGAAGATTCCATGATCTTCCACCTCGCATTTTGTCCCTGCCATTTGTCCATTCCTAACCATCGTACCCCACAGAGGAGCAATTCAGTATGCATCGCACCTTGTACACTGGGAAGATGATATGCAACGCACCCTCTGCACCGGGTTTTCAGTATGGTCCAGTTTTGACCATTTATGAGCAGGTTTTAGTGGAGAACTTCTGGGAGATTATGTAATCAGCTGACCTTGTTCCTTTTGGTAGTGAAGCAACACTTTTAGGGACTTAGGAGCCCTTATTTTATGGAAATTTATGATTGGGATTGAAGTTCCCAAAAATGTCTATAACAAAATGTCACAGGTTGTATGTGAGGAGGAAAATGAAGGAAAATAATGGAAATTAGGAGAAGAGGAAACTAAAAGGTCACAAGTTGCGTGTGAGTCAGAAATTGAAGGAAAATAATGGAAAATGAAGAAAATAGAGGCCTCATTCATAAAAAGTCTTTTGAGGATCAGTTGGAAGCTTCTTCCTTTTACTGTGAATCTTTTGTCAATTCAATTTTTGGAGCTTTCTCATTATTCTCTCTCTCTCACTCTCTCATACTCTTGGATACTTAGACTTTACTTGGAGCACTCTTGGAGGGTGTGGCATACTTGGATTCTTGGAACAAGAAGGCAAAGGAAGAGCAAGAAAGCACAAGAGGGAATTGACATCAACAACTACATCATATTGCTTGTACGTACCGAATTGCATGTATGATTTCTTCACTAGTTTTGGAATGCATGCCACATGCATGTGGTTTCTTGGTATGATCTGTCATTGGCATGGAGGATGGTCGGGATTGATAGTGGATTGCCTAGCCTTGTCATTTCTTGGATAGCCATGGTGATTGTGGGTTTACTTTCATTGCTTTGTTTTGGTTGGTTCTCATGCTTCCATAGCTTGGGTTGAGTTACTAGTCCTGGAAGACCTGGTTGAAAAAATGCTCTAGAAGCCCTCTAACATCTTGGGTTGAGTTACTAGTCCTGAAAACCTTGGTTGGACAAACGCTTTGGAAGCCCTGTATAGGCTGTGGGTTGAGTTACTAGTTCTAGAAGCCTTGGTTGGAAAAACACTCTAGAAGCCCTGGAAGGCTTGGGTGGAGACCAATCTGATGATGGTTTAGGTGGTGTCCGATCGTGAGGTGGAATCACTATTTGATGGGTTGAGGTGGATGGCCTTTGGGAGCCCTAAATGAGTTTTGATTGTTGTGCTCTTTGAGATCCCACACTCATGCTTGGAATGTGGCATGGGGGTGATTAGCTAGAGAGTGACTTGGTTTAGCCAATTTGTGGTCAGGTGGAATGTGGTAGTCCCATCACCAATTGGTTTATTGCATTTATTAATGAAAATTCCATTCCCTTGATTTTCATGTGAAAATGTATTGATGTATATATGGATTCTGATGGCTGATATGTTTATTGTATTTATGTTCCTATTATGTTTTCTATATTCACATTTACCCTCGAAGATGTTACATAAATAATTTTATTTTTAAAGTTATTATCCAATATGTAGTCAAATTAAGGGTATTATTTAGTATTCCATGAATGCACGTGCTATGTCAGAGGTTCATTGATTGAAGCCCCTATGTTCCCTCTTGAGTGCACATCCATGCCAATATGTTAGAGCATATACAAGGAACATTAATAGGAAACCCTTCAAAAATAGAAAAATTCTCATGTGTTAGCACTCCAAGAAAATTAATAAAGGGACCAACTTTTTCTACTCATAACTAGATACACACCATCTAAGACATCGTTCTACAATGGGGAAATCTCGAAAGAAGCAATTTTTAACATCAACAAAACATATGTCCATAACTGCAAGCTCAGAGAGCATTGCAAAAAAAGAGGTAGGGTAGTTTCCAAGGATTTTTGCAAAATGGACACCAACGTGGTCCTTGATAACCCCTCTTGCACAAATTATCGCAAGTAAGGATCTTATTATGCCAGAATAACCAGGTAAATAGGATAATCTTCAAGGGCACATTCCATTTCCAAGATTTTTGAATCCAACAAGTATTATTCAACGAGTAGTATGAGAAAAGTATATACTTGTAAACCTCTGAACCATCACAGAGCCAAGATGTAATTTCCCAAACTAGGAGAGATTATCTGCCTACTTGTTTTTACATAGACTAGCTTATTAAAGACCGATTAAGTAAGGTTTCCATACAATAAATTTCCTTCTGGAAAACCATATTTCCGATGCCTCCTTAGAGATACAATCCTTCTGAATAGAAACTATATATTTTCAATACATATGATCCACTAGATTAATTCATTGTACTTAGAGGGCTTCTTAAGCTAAAAAAATTACACATCCTTTTTGGTAAGTTGTATCAAACTTGAAGATAGAAATGAATAGGTTATCAAGCACGGTTCCTATCCAGATAAGCAACTGCATAGGGCTTTGAGAACTCAGTGTCGCCAAACATTTATTTGTGGGCTTCATCCCTTCGGATATCAAAAGCTGTAGCTTTATTATAGTTATAAATATCAGTACCAAAAACACATTAGGTATTATTCCACTTGCATTAGGTAATCAAACAATCCTAACTATGTTCTTGGAACAATGCGGGGAGGGTACAGGACACCAAATATTGAAAAGGAGAATCCATGTATCCATTTTGATGTAGTAAGTTTCCAAATAGTATTTTCTGGTGTTCTGTTTTATGGATAGTCAACGAAGTGCAGTGGTTGGGGACTATGTGAAATGACTTCTCTATGGCACACATAGCTTTGAATTGCAGTGGATGTATGTGAACTAACTTCTTTATGGCATCCATAGCTCTGAATTATTTTCAGTAGGGAGGGAAATATTTCTTCTTCATCAGAGGATGGCGATGGAGTTTGAATGGTAAATATACTCTTAACAATATTCCTCTGCTTCATAACGACCTTGGGTTAAGTGGGGATATTGGGTTGTCTTCATCTATAAGGTACTGCCATGGATTTTGACTACCTCCATATCATTGACTATTTATTATCTGTTGGAATTATTATCATAGAAATTTTAATTCTAACAATGACAATCGTAGAAACATATAAAGCACATAAGATGCATGTAAGCAGGAAATTTAAATGAGATCCTCATCACATAAAAAGTGAATGCTAGTTTTAAAATGTTATGCACGTAGGGGGCAGAGCCGCCAAACAACTAAGGAGAAATCTCAAAAGATTGCATGGGTTGGAATTGTTGTTATTGTTGGCTATGAATTGACCTTAATTGGTGTCATTTTTTCTTCTGATGTACGGAACTTCCTATGGAAGAATATTAAGATTCAAAGAAAAAATATTATAGTGATGGGCTAAGAATTAAGGTGGGCCTGGATGCCATCAAAGGCCTCAATGGAAGCCATATCCTCCCTATCTCCATCATCAATGATCTTAATTCAGAGGGGCTGGATACTTTTGCTTGCTTGTGGGAGTCATCGAGGAAGCACTTGGTTTCTCACACCTAGCCACATGCTTTCCAAATTGGTTTATCACAGGACATGGTGGCTGGATGGGAAAGGTATCGCAGCATGCTTTGCATGGAGGGAATTAATATTTTACAGAGGTCTAATGTGCCTGTGTGGGGCAGACATATGGGGAATGACTGGATTTCAATCAAGGAAGCTTATGATCACATCACCTCCACTTCTGAATTGTTTTCCTTCTCTGAATTACCTCTCTGCTATGGAAGTAGAATGCCCCCATGAGGATTAAGTGTTTCTAGTGGCTGGCCATTCACAACCATATTCTAACTTGGGAGAATTTACATAAAAGAGGCTTCTTTGGTTCTCTCTAGTGCTTCCTTTGTAGACAGGAATCTGAGGGCTGCTTCCATCTTTTTATTCGTTGCCTCTTTGTTATCCAGATATGGGTGGGGGTGGCCAAAATTTTGGGTGTCCCTCATTTTAGTGATGCGTCCTCCATTCAAGAATGTTTCAGTATTTGGAATTCTAGAGATAAAGTACATAGAACCCTCCCCCTCTATGTCTTTTTGGGGATTTGGAGAGCCAAGAATGCTCTAATTTCTTATGACAAACTCCATGTGACTAAGATTGTTGCTCTCGACATTGCGACTTATTTATGGGAAATTGGTTCGTCAATTCTAAAGAACTCTCTTCGGTTTGTCTCATATGTCGATTCTAATACACATTAGGTATTATTCCGCCTACATTAGGTAATATAATAATCCTAACTATGCTCTTCGAACAATGCGGGGAGGGTGCAAGACACCAAATATTGAAAAGGAGAATCCATGGCTCCATTTCAATGGAGTAAGATGCCATATAGTATTTTTTGGTGTTCTGTTTTATGGATAGTCAATGAAGTGCAGTGGTTGGGGACTATGTGAAATGACTTCTCTATGGCACACATAGCTTTGAATTGCAGTGGATGGGGACTATGTGAACTAACTTCTTTATGACATCCATAGCTCTGAATTATTTTCAGTAGGGAGGGAAATATTTCTTCTTCATCAGAGGATGGCGATGGAGTTTGAATGGTAAATATACTTTTAACAATCTTCCTCTTCTTCATAACAACCTTGGGTTAAGTGGGGATATTGGGTTGTCTTCATCTATAAGGTACGACCATGGAGTTTGAATACCTCCATATCATTGACTATTTATCGTTTGTTGGAATTCTTATCGTAGAAATTTTAATTCTAACAATGGCAGTCATAGAAACATATAAAGCACATAATATGCATGTAAGCAGGAAATTTAAATGAGATCCCCTCATCACATAAAAAGTGAATGCTGGTTTTAAAATGTTCTGCACCTAGAGAGTGGAGCCACCAAACAACCAAGAAGAAATCTCAAAAGACTGGATTGGTTGGAATTGTTGTTATTGTTGGCTATGAATTAACCTTAATTGGTGTCATTTTTGCTTCTGGTGCATGGAAAATCCTATCGAAGGATATTAAGATTCAAAGAAAAAATATTACAGTGATGGGCTAAGAATTAAGGTGGGCCTGGATGCCATCAAAGGCCTCAATGGAAGCCATCTCCTCCCTATCTCCATCATCAATGATCTTAATTCAGAGGGGTTGGATACTCTTGATTACTTATGGGAGTAGTCAAGGAAGCGCTTGGTTTCTCACACCTGGCCACATGCTTTCCAGATCAGTTTATCAAAGGACATGGTGGCTGGATGGGAAAGGTATCACAACATGCTTTGCATGGAGGGAAGCAATATTTTACAGAGGTCTAATGTGCTTGTGTGGAGCAGACACATTGGGAATGATTGGATTTCAATCAAGGAAGCTTATGATCACATCATCTCCACTTCTGAATTGTTTTCCTTCTTTGAAATTACCTCTCTGCTATGGAAGTAGAATGCCCCCATGAGGATTAAGTGTTTCTAGTGGTTGGCCATTCACAACCATATTCTAACTTGGGAGAATTTACATAATAGAGGCTTCTTTGGTTCTCTCTAGTGCTGCCTTTGTAGACAGAAATCCAAGGGCTACTTCCACCTTTTTATTCGTTGCCCCTTTGCTATCGAGATATGGTTGGGGGTGGCCAAAATTTTGGGTGTCCCTCATTTTAGTGATGCGTCCTCCATTCATGAATGTTTCAATATTTGGAATTCTAGAGCTAAAGTACATAGAACCCTCCCCTCTATGTCTTTTTGGGGATTTGGAGAGCCAAGAATGCTCCGATTTCTTATGACAAACTCCATGTGACTAAGATTGTTGCTCTCGACATTGTGGCTTATTTTCGAGAAATTGGTCCATCAATTCTAAACAACTCTCTTCGGTTTGTCTCATATGTCGATTTGACTAACATTTTCTCTATTTATTCCTTTGATGGTGCCTCCTTTAGAGGGAATTGTGAATGTGGTGTCTTGCTACACTTGGACACTTCTGTCCATTATCAGTTCATCTGGTATGGTGGTAGGGGGTATAATTGTAGAGCTAAGTTGCTCGCGTTGTGGAGTGCTCTCTAGTGCTCTTCTTGCCTGGGTATTGATAATTTCCTCATTTTTGGTGACTTCCATGTTTTGATCTACTGGATTTAGGGTGCTTCTCTCTTGATGTTCCAATTTTCTGCAATTAGATTCAGTTGATTAGGAACATTCTCCCTTCTTTCACAAGTGTCTCCTTTCAACATGTCTTTCGGGAGCCGAACATGGAGGCCGATGCGCTCTCTAAACTTGATCTCTCCATCCGCTCGTGCTTTGTGTTCTTTGAAAAGTTATCTGATGGCAAGGAATGTGGTATGGGATCGTTTGAGATTTAACTCTCAACTCTGTTGCTTTGATTTGGGCTTTTTTTCAGTGTCTTTTTGGGTGGGGATCCCTGTAAACTAGCCTGTCTTTCTTACTTTCTTGCACTCCTAGTGTTGAGTATCAATCATGTGAACAATACAGCAACTCTATATGCTTTGATGAGTATGATTTGTTATTAAACCATGAATCTATAACTTTCTCTATAGGGAATGAGAAACTGCTTTTTTCGTCTTAAAAAAAATTGTATCAACCTCATTAGATTAACCCCTTAATCTACAAAGCACATCAAATCATCAAATTTTATCAAATGGTTCGATACTCAAACCCAATTGCCAAATTTAAATTTTTCCATAACTATATTTATTAATCCATAATAAAATACTATAAATTATAATTTAGAATTGTACAAAAGCTCAATCAAATTTAGATGCTCCTTTTAGATGATTTAATTTTACCAACAATTTATTCAAGTAAAATACTATCGATCAAAATTGTACAAATCTCAATGAAATTTCGACGCTCCTTAGGATAATTTACTTTTCCAAAAGTTGCTTTCATCCTCCATTATAAATTAAGTTGCTTTCATCCTCCATTATAAATTCTGTGGCGCTCTGTCCTCGATAATTTAAACGTTTGAATGACAGCTGCTACGTCCTCATTCGAATTTTAATGATTATATGTCATTTTAAAAACCGAGTTGAATTTTTGGCTACCAATAAATTTCATGCTATTGACCCATAAATGAACGACAGCTGTATATACTCATCATTTGATTTCGCTAAAGCCGAAATTGAACGGTGAACATGTACCGCCTGCGTTTATTTATGAGCCGATACGATGGGAAATATCGCTCGCCTGAATTTTCCACTTCGTACGCTGTAATTGTGATTCGAAATGCGAGGGAATTATTAGAAGATTTGATTGATTTGCGGTAATAATTTGACAAGTTTAATGTTGTGATAAAAGATCCATTATTCCCCGTCCATGACCGAACCAAATTTCAATGTCCTTTTTCTTTTAACTTTAACTCCCCATTAACATGGAAAATGGCTTTCAGGAAAAGTAAAGTAATGAAACAGAGAAGGGTCATGTTACTTTACTTTTTTTAATTGGTGCGTAACAGCCAACAGGTCATGATTACTCATCCTCCTCATAATTCCGGAACGAACATCATTATCTTAATTGTACTGTGAAAAATCCTGCCTCGTTTCGCCTCACACCTAAAGGAACTGAATCTACTTTGGTTATGCGTTTGTGCGCACCAGAGGCTGGCCGTATTTGCTTTTCAAATTCTCTTCTGCCTTTTAACGTCATAAATATGTAAAGTGCATATTAGTGGACCATGACGATTGGAATAATATAGCAAAAATTGTAGAAGTTTAATCGCTTTACAAATCAAAACATTTCGATATTCAAATAGTATTGTTATAAAAAAAATTAATTTCCTCAGGTTAACTTTGTTATATTATATTTTTAATTTGATTTACTTAAACATCTTCAAAAGAGACCTATATTATATGAAGAATTGTATCTACATAAGTTATATGTAATTTTACAAAGAATTGAGTATTTTTGTTTTACTTCTCATAATACATAGGACAATATAACATCACGACTTGTTTCTATTTCCATGTTGAGATTAGTACTAGTTAATGACAACTCAAACCATTCTTTGTTCTAGTTAATGATAATTGAAATTATTATATTAATTTAATTTTTTATTTATTTAATGAAAACAAAATTCTATGAAAATATATAGGATAAGACATATTTTTGGTTAGATAAATTCATGAATGATTGTTAATATTTATCTTTCAATGTATATGATAATTTATATGTTTATTGATTGAGATGTAAATTTAAGATGACATTATAACTACAAATAAAGAAATTATACTTACTTCTAGATAATCCCTAAGCTTCATGCATATTGCCATTTATTAGAAACTTTAGTCATGTACAATGCCTTAATATAAGTATAGAACTTTGACAATATTTATATGCATAGGTTCCTGGTCCCAATTATAGGTTGTTAATGTACATGGTCAAAGTTCCATGGGCTTTGGCATATGTGTCGGAGTGCCACACAAGATGAAAACACAAAATTAAAATCTTATGCTTCATTCTTGCATAAATCCATTAAAGAATTTACCTATTCAATTGCTAATATTAAAAGCATAAACAAAAACAAAAACTCGTGACAAGAATAAAGACAAATGACTATGTTTCTTTGGAAGCTAAACATAAAATTAGTTGTAAATAAATAACTGGTTTTCAAACAATAAGAATATAATACAAATTCCACCCTCAAGTTAGCTATGACAATATAGATGCAAGGAGAAGATTGATGAATCTAAAACTTACATGGCCTTTAAGGAAAATGCAACACTAATAACTCTCAAAACCACATACCTACGACAAATTTTCTCATTAACATTGTTTGAGGCAATTGACCCAACCTTTAGCCAACCACAAATTGTTTCTATAACACCCCCTACTATTTTAAATATAATTATGATTAGCATGGAGAGATATAGGACTAGCAAAACCTTTGATTAAATATCTAATCATTATTAATTCAAATTAAACAATTTAAGGTTGGATGACCTTATGGATCCTTGGCCTAAGGAAAATTTGCTTGTTCACCAATTTTTTCATGAAGTCACTTGATTTACTATGTTGTTTGAAAAGACATGACCCATAACTTACCAAATTAATGTTGTTATTGCTTGCACTTGACAGAAGCCATTGTCTCATAGGTTTAATATGATGCAGTTGAGTGTGAACTAAGTTGGAAAGAGCCACTTACAACCATCACATCATTAGATTGGAGCAATGGAAGGGAAAGTCGTGCCCATTTCATTTTTTCTCTTGAAAATTGAAGAGACAACAATGGATGGAGAGAACATTAAGGAGAATCCAAGGAAGGTCTCTCTCTGAGGTCCAAAAAGACGCTCTCACATCAAAATGTAAATCAAAAGATCAGGTAGTTCTCTCCCTCTCTCTCGGAAATGTGGATAGGCACTGAGGAAAATATATATACGTACATCCTCCATGTGGGGGATAGAACAAATCTCTCACACCATCAATCACTTGTGCTACTTAAATTGGGACCAAATCTTGCTTGCTTGTGTTGGTTTAATCAAGAGAGGACTCACACCATCTCTCTCTCATCTCGTTACAACTAATAGAGCTCTCTTGCACTATCTCTTACATATCTCTCTCTTACCATCTCTCATAGAGATCTCTCACATTATCTCTTACAAATCTATTTGGCACTAGCGCTCTAGCACTAACCCTCTAGAAATATCTCTCTCTTGTATTGGTTTAATCAGTCTATTTCTTTCATCTCAGTAACCTTATTCTTTGGAAGAACATAATTTAGCAAAGGAATATTTTTTTGGTATCATGACAATGCTAGAGTTGATGTTAAGGTTGTACTTTGTGATTCTAGTTTATGACCCTTGTGGCTTTGGTTAAAACCATTAAGCCCTTGTATTAGCATGTCAAGCGTGTGTGAAGCCCAGTAAATTAATGAACCACTAATTGATTTTTGTTGAGTTAATGAACCATCATAATAGTGGAATTGACCTCCTGAATACTTGGCCACTCCATTGGTGTGGAATTATCCCTTATGTAAGCATCCCCTCAGAATCTAGATTTGGCTCGGGGGCAGTCTGCTACAAGAGAGAATACAATGTAGCTAACCTATGGTTGGATAGAGAGTGAAAATTCATCCTTTCATCTTCCAGTTAAATCCAATTAGATAAATATATTGATTAATCCATATTTGATTTATGTACATTGATTTTGCTAAGATATTGATGGGTTGATGTTGGGCCCTATTTTATTCATGAGAGAATACCTAAGTCATTGTATAATCATGGTTGATTTGTTATTTTCCATGTCCATGGTGTTATTGAATGCTTGGGTCATGTGGTTACTACCTTCCTAATGAATTATAGGTTGTTTGATATAATCATGAATGGTGGCATGAAAATCACTTAAGATTAACCCGTTGTATTCTTATAAGATCTTCATTATTGATACATTTAATTAATTTTGGTTAGTACATTATCATAACCTTAATTGCATGGAATTATATAGGTTATTAGCTCCATTTATATATCTATGAATATATCAAATATTTTGTACTATTTATTATGTTGTTATATACATTCAATATCATTACCTCAAAGCATGTAAGGATTGTTGGAACAAACTAGTAGAAGTAGACCCGTTTAGTCAATATGATCATTGTTTGATCTCTGTAGGTTAAGACCCGAAGATTTTCAAGTCCACCAGTGGTCTTTGCAGTAGCATTCCTCTCCTGTAATCGATTAGTTGCAATCTAGTAATACTATTTTTCTGAGCTTCCATTACAATTGTAGATGTTTTCTCATAAATGAAAAGGTAAAATGGTTGTTGAGAGTCCTATTTTACCTCTTGTTAATAACCTAGATGAATTCCCTTTGGTTGACACATAGTATAAAAAAGCCGAAACCTAGTGTCAGTTTGACTTGTATGAACTTCATAACAAGGCAAATCAAAAATATTTAGATTACAATGATGTATTGAGTATCTGACAACCATTATTATCTCAGTTTATTTTTCCCCAAACTCATGTTTTCCAGGAATTTGTTACATGGTGTCATGTTAGGTATCTCCCTAGCTAACAAGTTGTAATGGTCCAAAATAATGAAATCCTATTCTCAATTAGACAAGAAGCCATCTGTTGAGCTCTTCAGATTAATCCCCAAACTCCCATACATCCATTTTCCACTGATTCACTCATGGAAATATAAAAGAATCTTACCTTCTCTCAACAAGCCCATATCTTTGAGTTTTTTGTGCCTGATAATTTTGAATTTCCTAGATATAATACCACATATTCTACTTCTGCTTTCCCTTAAATGTCAAGGCGAGTTATTTCTATGGTTAGTTGCCTAATAGTTTATCCCACAGATTAATGGGTAGATGAAGTAGTGTTAGGATTTTTGTCAGTGTTTTCAATTGGTCAGAAGCCATCATTCATTTTTAACTACAGTCAATTCCTATCAAATGCTATTCATGATCATTCTCTGAACTTTAAATCTGAAGGTGCATTCAAACACTAGTCAGTCCTCGTATATTTGATGTTCTTCTATCAAGAATATAGGTTCAAATTTTAGTTGCAAAATATGGATGAATAGGGAAGACCACTATCAGTTATTCACTCGACTTCTTTAGTCAGAAAAAATTTAGAAGAATATTGACTTAGCAAATTTGTAGATCAATTTTTTCATGTATCCTTGTGTCTTCTTAGAAACAATATTATATTGAGGGTTTCACCAGAAATCAAAATAATTTTGCATCCCACAGAGCAAGCCAAGGTTGGAGACTAGTATCTTTACTAGAATTATACAAAAAAATCGAATTAATGGATGTGAACTCCCTTTGTACAAGTTGCCAGATTTTGTACCAGTCAAAATTTTTTCCTTGGATTATATCAAGCAAATGTTAGTATGGAGACCTACATTTTGTGTTAAGAAAGGGGAAAGAACAGTTTAAATTGAAGGCACATATTGGTCCTTACATCGTCAACACCAAAGAAATAGTAAAGGAAGCAGATGAATTACTAAAGAAGAAGAATTTCAAGCTGAGTTTTACATGGTCTTATGATCCATTAGGGATAATTTCAAAACTAAGAGTTGAGCGGAAGACCACACCATATGCACATACACCTAGACCAGAAATAGAGCAGTATGCCAATCAAGAGGAGTGGACAAAGAATATGCTGCAAGATGCCGAAGAGCAAATTGTTAGTCAAACATCTCTACAAATTCCTATTTGAAAGGACAAAGAAGCGAAGAGATCGAGGGAAAGTATGTCTCATACAAATTCACAGTCTTAAGCTTCAAACTTTCGTGTTTTCAAGAGGAGAAAGAAAGATCCAATGATAAATATTGAGATTAATACTAAAATTTATACTCAAAAAATAAATATTCAAGAGGAATCGTTAGAAGAAAAGGGCTCATAGGAGCAAGCCATAGTTTTTTTAGCAGGTCCTCCCACCATTTCATTCCCATATGTTGAGGAGACAACATAGTCACCTATGCTTTCTACATCCCAAATTGCAACACAAAAAAAAACTTTTTTTCCAAGTATAGAGAGATTAAGAAGAAGAATGAAGAATTGAAGGCTATTGTGTGCACATAATTTTCAAGGTAGAATTCTACTACTCAGCATAGATTGTTGTCTACACTTGAAACTAAGAAGGGAAAATGCCAATTAGCATTACTGGAACCTACAATTCCAGTTCCTAAAGATGTAGAAGACTACAAAGCCTCAGTCTTTTCTTTTGATACCAAGAAGATCCATGCAATTGACGAGATTGATTTTCATAAATAGGCAAGTGAAATGATATACTCAACTTCATCAATTCTAACCATCACACCCTCCAACTTCTAGGCCTCTGTAAATAACATGCATTCACAACTAAATATAGAGTGAATTTCATCCTTGGTGAAAGACACCTCCTGAATATTTGGTAATTAAACTAGGATATGATCCTAGTGATATAAAAGGAGTTGAGGAGATGATCAAAAGTAAAAATGCTGATATTAAAGCTCTAGTAAAGTAGCTCAAAATTCTAACCACAGAGAATCTATAGACCAAAGAAATCACTCAGTTGTAGAGAGAGAAGGAAAATTGTTCTGGTTCATAATTGAAGAGAACGTTCAAATTCAAAAAATGGAGATAGACATGGAGGCACTTTTGAAAGAAAGGGAAATGTTAGCAGCTACAGGTACATCAAAACAACAAGAAACACAACAAACAGTACAACAAAGAGCAACAAAAACTTCAACAGAAATGGAAAAAACATCCATTGTAGATTCTTCTAACAAGTTAGTAAAATCTTTCGGAGATTTATCATTAACTAACCAAGAAAATGAGAGATTGTTAGCATCATTGAGAAAAATGGAGGAAAATAAATCAAGGTTGACAATGCATATTTAGTAGAAGTGCAGCAAAATTCAAGTTGAATCGACATATTGCAAGGTATTAGAATCAGTCTTTGATAACCCGAATGCTGATAGAGGACAAGAAAAGTATATGGCATAACATTAATGCAAATATTATAGATTTGTGGCCATCATTTCAGATTATATTTGAGATGGAGGAACTAGTAGAGAGTGTCAAAACAATAGTTGAACAAAAAAAAGATGAAATTGAACACAGACCAGCAGAAGCACACGTAATTATCAAGATGCTAAACTCCAAGTGTAAGGGTGAGCTTGAAGAAATCCAGATTCAAGACAGAACATACACAATCATGGAAATAAAGATAGTCCTGACAAATAATAATCTTATGATATAGTTAGAAAACAAATGCAAATATTTATAAATATAGGTGAAAATATTTAACATAAAGTTCAATTTATTGTAGGAGAGGGCTTCTAGCTTTGAAAATCTCTAATGGAAAATTGATTCCATTAGAAACCGTCAAGACTATTTGTGCAACATAGCTGCAGATACATCCAAATTCACTAAAGTTAGAGGAACAATAACTGGAGAAGATTTCCTGGAAGGCCTACAATATGACCTCTACCTTTAGCATGAATTCCACCATCTGTTTCTCAATAAGCCAACTTTTCATGTTGAAAATAACAACAAGAAATGATAAAAATAGAATCTAGAAATTCAAGTTTAATTTGTCCTTGAATTAATCTGAGAATTAAAATTGAATTTTATACTCATAACAACTTGTAATAGTCAACTAGAGTGAGTTGACTTAGTTAACTTAGGAATTTCAAGTTGGAGGTCTTTCTGAAATCGTGTATATGTTCTCCCTATATTATAGGGGTCCAAGATGAGTTAATTATGAGTTGTAATTAGTTAACATTGTTTACTAAGTTAAGTCCAGTTAAATTAGTTCCAAAGCATTTGAGGAACTAATAATGAGTTAACATTCAGTTGATGTATTAGTGCACTCAACTAGTGCTACTCTAGTTAATTGAGTATTTACTCATCAAAAACTCATCCACGTTGATTTTGGGAAAGACCCAGTTGAGAGTAGAGTGCAGGGACAATGTGTTATTTGTTTTATATTTTTATGAGTTCCATTGATAGTGCATGAAATCAAGAATTGGTCCTTAAGGGATTGCGCAGTTTTTAGATGCTTTATTTCCCTTTAAATATAAGCTATCCTCCATAGGAATTGCGCATTTGAAAAGAGACTTGGAGATCTTGTGTAGAGGCTAAGCTTTGGCTTTGAGCTTTCTTATGAGTTGGAGATTGAATTTGTTGAGTGTTGGGATTGTTCTAGACGGAACAACCATTGTAATTTCATCTTAATTTTCTGGATTAATACAATATAGTAGTGGGGTTTTGAGCTGTGGCTTTCCCTAGATATTTATTGTGTTATG